>CAXHSM010001535.1:0-23000 GCA_964019185.1 Maratus speculifer
CGCCCCTTCCTTGCAGCGAATTCACATTCACGTTCAGAAAATGGTCCCACAAGTGACCGGAAAAAGTTAAGAGAAAAGTGAGCGCTTATCGTGAGCGGAGCGTAACGTAACGTAACGTAACGTAACGCAGTTTCTTGAAGTGTCTCCCGGCAAACCAATTTACAAGACGTTGTCACGTCAAAAATTAAAAGTTATTAAAAATAAAACATCTTGCAATAACAATTTTAGATTAGCTCAATTTTTAATATTCTAAAAGATATATTTTAATATGATTTTTTTTTCTCTTTTTCCAATATAAGCTTCAACATACAAAATATATGTCAGCGAAAAAATTGAAAACTTATTTCACTCATTTACAATTATAAAATTTTTATTAATATTAAAATTAAAATCAAGGAATTATTTAATTAAAAACTACTTGTAATTATTCTTTTGAACTAATACAGTGGATTTTAATCTTCTCAAATATACATTTAAAATAATAATAATAATAATAATAATGTGAGTATACTTTATTAAAATAACAATTTTAATTCGAACTTTTTTTTTTCAAGTTTTATAATACAAGCTATAATAGTCCAATAATTGAAAAAGCATGCATCATCATATGTTGTACTTATAATTACAAAATTCTTATTGTTATTTAACCCTTTATCTACCGATATTATTTAAACAAAAACTATTTGTAACTACACTTTTCGATTTCAATAAATTTTAATTTTCTCAACAATATATTTTAGCATTTTTTTTTCTTTTCTTAAATACAAGTTGTGCCAGTCAAATAATAATGGTTTTTCTATATTTAAAGTAAAATCAAGGTATTATTTAAAGAAAAACTATTTACAAGCACTCTTTTGATTTAGTGCACTCAGTTATAATCTTCTCAAAAATACATTTTAGCTGAAAGTTTTTTTTTTTTTTTTTTTTTTAAATACAAGCTTTAAAATATAATTTATAAAATAAGAGCTATATCAGTCAAATATAATTGAAAAATTAGACTTGTTATAATTATTTTACATTTACAAATATATATATTTTTTACTGTTTCAATAAAAATAAAGGAATTTTTTAAGCACAAACCCTTTGTAATTACGCTTTTGTTTTACCCCACAGTGGCCGAGAGGTTCTGAGCACGAAACTTGTCGACGGGAGGTGCTAGGTTCGAACCCAATCGCGCCCGTCGGCCTAATCGCTCGGGATTTTTCGTGATTTTCCATGCGTAAATAGGGTTAGATCCCCTAAGAAAGACCCCCAGAGAAGGCACTCCTCCACTTAGGGCATATATTCCTTGTGAAAAATCTCCGTCCCACCTAATTGATTTAATTTGTTTATTTTTTTTAAATTATTTAATCGCTGAAGTGATATTTGTTTTTATTAATGTTCTCAAAATATTTTTCTTTGAAAAATAGTAAGGATACAAAATTAGACTTACAGGAGCGCTGAAAAAATGTATAGTTAAATTTCTCGCGAAAAAGAATTTCGTTCATATTTTGCCATCTGCCTTAATGTCTTGAATTGATAAAACACCTTTACTAAAGTGTATGCTTTTCTTAAAATTGTTTTATGCACTTTGAATAATTAGCAATTCCAATGTTATTTATAGTAAATAAAACAAAAACATAGAAGAATATAATTTAATAAAATTATTTATAAAATATAATTCTAATAATTTGAAAATTTTGCTTAGAAAAACATAATTTAATTTTGAATTATCTTTAATCATTTGCTCCCCCCCCCCCTCTTATTCTTCCCACATGTACACACTAAGAAAAGAAAATTATATGCGTTATTTTACTAAAAAAATTTTGAGCCCACTCAATATTTTTGAAAAGTTGGCGCTTTTGTTTTGATACCTCATTTTTACTTTACTACAAATATATCGCGAGATATTGTTAATTCTGTTAATAGATCTAGCGCAATCACCCATACTTAACAAAAACATTAAACTGATTTTATTCCCCTGTTCATATTTTTATAACTTGCTTGTTTGATAAACACTAATGCTTTTTTTTCTTATGTAGATAGCGTTTTTATTTATTTATTTATTTTATTTTTTTCTTCATGAGGTATTTAATATTTTTGTGTAAGCACTCTTTTTGATTTAGTGCAATAAGTTATATTCTTCTCAAAAATATATTTTAGCTAATTTTTTTTTTTTTTTTAAATACAAGCTTTAAATTATAATTTTTAAAATACGAGCTATATCAGACAAACATAATTTGAAAATTATGTTTGACTTTTTATTATTTTACATTCACAATTATATATTTTTTATTGTTTAGATCAAAATAAAGGAGTTTTTTAAGCACACACCATTTGTAATTACACTTATGTATTCCCTGATCAGCGGCCGAGAGGTTCTAAAAACGAAACTGGTAGACGGGAGGTGCTAGGCTCGAACCCAATCGCGCCCGTTGGCCTATCGTTCGGAATTTTTAGAACCTTAGTTTACCATGCGTAAATACGGCATAGGCTCCCAAAGAAAGACTCCCACAGAGGGCACTCCTCCACTTAATGTCTATATTATTCATGAAAAAACACCGAAAACACAGGCGATAATGAATAAATAAAATAATGCACTTTGTAAAAGTGATCATAAATAAAAAATAAAGGAGTTGCTTTATTTTTATTTATGGTGATTTTTACAGATTGTATTATTTTATCTATATTCCCCTGTTGATAAATGGCCGTCATAAACACAATCAACTAACCTACACTTTTGTATTACTCTGATAAGTTTTAATCTCAAAATATATATTATTATATTTTAGCATAAATGAATAAATATATATATTTAAATACACGTTTTAAAATACAAACAGCTTTAACTCAAATAATTAAAAAAATATGCTACAATCACAATTAGTTTATATTAAATTGAAGCTAAAATTACTTCTACTGATGAACATAACAAAACTGAAAACAAAAATACTAATAATAGAATGCGAATATACATTTAATAAAAACTAAGTCTCTATCTTCACATAGAAGATCTGCTAATATAAACGCCGCCATCTTAAACCGACATAGATAGTGGGTTTCCGGCTGCCTATAGCAGTCGGAGGAATTACGAGAAAACAAGCCCGTCAAACCGGAGAGGATTCCGAGACGATAGGGGCAGAATTAGAAATTATCACTTCGTCGGAGGATTTCGAGAAAGTCGTCCGATCCGACAGGGGCAGAATTCGCCCACAGGATCGGAATCATGAAATATTTCTGTTTAACAAGTTGAGGTCACGGTGACTGACACTGGACTTTTTCCGTTTAGGCCGCGTCAATCACCGGTGACTGACAATGTAAAACATATTATATACATTTTTAATACATTTTTCAGTAATTACATAAAACAATATAAATATTTTGGTTTCATATCATATTCTGTCATCATAGACTGTCAGTCACCTGTGGCTGACATGGCACTCGACGTGTTAAATCAGAAATTAATTTTCACAAGCAGACCGCTGTAAAGAAGGAATCGTAAAGGACTGGATAAAAACTCCCCTTTATACAGATATTGATACTATTTTCTTATTTTGGACAACTCTAAAAAGTTAACATGTAAAAAAAGTTGCTTGGATGATAGTAAAATCGGTTAAAACTCTTATATGATAACCTTTAGCAATTAAATCACATGTAATGAAGTATAATCAGCTGTAATCTTAGTGTAATCAAGTATAATCAGCTATAATCTTGGTATAATCAGCTGTAATCTTAGTGTAATCAAGTATAATCACATGTGATTACAGTAATCAGCTGTAATCAGCCGTAATCAAGGTGATTTCGTAATCTCTTACAGAATTTCTCTCATTGAGTTCATGGAAGTTACACAGAGATGGGCACAGTAGACGAATTGAGGGTAAAAATCACAGTCAGGTGAAATCCAAACACTTCATTGATCATTCATTGCGTCTTTTGCAAAGTTCAATCTCTTAAACCCTGTTCGCATGGCGCGCCGTGCGAAAAGGAGGGGGGGGGGAAGGGGCCGATCGCCCCGGGCACGGATATTTAAGGAGCGCCAAATTTATATTACCGGCATCATTTTTGGCCTGTCACAAGAAAAAGTTGGACGTGTAGGTGCCACTTTGTCCCGGGCGAATCACTTAAAATGAATGGATTAAGAAATATTATAGTTAAAAATAGACTTTATTTTTATTTTTTCTCTTTGCACGTCCCTGTTCGCACTAGGATACTTTCAAAATGCATATTACGCATAAAAATTTCAAGCGACAAAAGTTTTTTAAGCATTTTATTGCAGTGTTGATTTCAGGGGGACATTCCCCCCCCCCCCAGACCAATGAGATGATTCTCCCGGAAGATTTTATTATTATTATTATTATTTTGGGGGGGGGGGGGGTTCAATCGTTAAAAAGTGCAATTTACCCTGCCAGAAACCTGTCTACTTCCAGATTAATGCGTTTGACCACTATACCACCATATTACAAGCTATGCTTCCAAATATCATGGCTTATTTCAGATTTCAGATGTATTTTTTTTAAGCAAGGGGAAGGGGCAAGATGGTAATCAAGGAACGTACTTTGGTGGAGATAATTTTTTTCAATTGAGTATGCGATTGCGAATGCTTTACATTTTTTTTCTCATAATTTTAAAAAAGTGGCTTTTTAATTTCCTGCTTTATAAAGGACTAATTTTAGTCTTTAAAATATTAAATGTATTTAGAAATGTATCAAGAGTTAATTACTCCTATTAGAGATCTTCACGGGCCCGGGCTTGGCCCTTGGCCCGTACCCGGCCCGCGGGCCGGGCCGGGCCAGCGGAATCATTTCGAATTTTCTAACGGGTCGGGCCGGGCCGATAAAAAAAAATTTCGGGCCTGCCGGCTCGTTCTGAAGATTTAAGCAGAAACGATAAAATATGAGCTATTATCAACGGAAATGGTTTTAACGAGAATAAGTATAAATGTGGCCATACTAGTTTGACAGCATCAATATGCACAGTGTATCGGCATCGGAGAATTACATTATGTGTAACCCGTTTTAATATTTTTTTTAGCTGACTCATGCCGGTCCGAGATCACGCTTGCATTATTTTTCTACATATAGACTGGACGGACCGGTACTAGACATAATTATTGGCAGAAAACATGATTTGTAAAATTATTAACAGCGATAAAGAACTTATGTTAGCTTAGTCTTCGGATGTATACTTCTTGATGATTTTTAAATTAATTTCTCAATTATGCGAAAGTTTGACACATTTTCTGATTAATTTTAAATTGTAAAAGTATAAAAGTGATAAGCCTAACTATTGAAAAGATTTGGAATCGAATAGCGTTTTTCATTTTTGGTAAATAAAATACTTGTATAACCTTGTTGAGATATAATTGTTTCTCAAATGGTTGCAGGTTTTTCTCCCTTCCCTTGCTATTGTTTCCGGAAATTCTATTCAAAACGCTAATTATGACAATATTTTATTTGTTAGCAGTATTCTTAAATTGCTTGTATCAAAAAATGGATAACGTCATTCGATTATATAGTTTCTGAATAAAGAAAGTTGCAAAGATAGTTTGCGTTTCTGAGGAAAAAAATGAATTTAGAAATGTATCAGAAAGGAGCTTCTTTGAATTTAAGAGTTAATTTGGATTTGAAATCTATAATAAAATGATATAGAAATATAATTATAAATCTTCTTTTATTAAACAGCTTCAAAATTAACGATGTTTTTAGCTTTCTTTCTTTTTTCTTTTATTCTAAGCCATATTAATTTTTTAATGAATCTTTATTTGAATGTTGAAAGCCTAAGAATCTAAGTAATCATTAATGTTGTTAATGTGTATTTGCTGTAAAATATACTGTAAAATCATTCCATAAATATGTATGCAGTATTCCTTAAAGGAATCTTAGTCATATGATAAAAATCTGATTTTTTTAGAAATCATAGAAATTGTAACGGCCCAAAACGGGTCGGGCTGGGCCTGTTTCCGCTGATTTTTGTACGGGCCGGGCCTAAAATATAAAAATTTAAACGGCCCGGGCCCGGGCCTGGAAATTCCGGCCCGTGCAGACCTCTAACTCCTATTTCGAAAGATTTAAAAAAAATCTTTAATATTTTATTTATTTATTTATTTGCAAGAACACCAATATATTTTATTTTAACATTCATTTTTTTAAAGTTTTTAAATTTTTTAAGTTATGATAAACTCAAAGAACATTACTATTACTATATTTTTCTTATTGCTTATTATAACTTAGATTTTTTTTTTTTTAAGTCGTTATTATAGTATAGATATATTGAAAGTTTTGAGTGCGAATTACTTAAAACTAATACAGTCGGCCCCGCATAAACGAATATTGACGGTTCCAGAAAAAATATTCGATTAAGCGGGGTATTTTATTAAACGGGGAGTCATATAAATGTAATATTTAATGTGTGATAAAATTACAAATCTATTAAATATAGCATCTTTAATTACCAGAGTTAGAAAATCGTTAAAAACTTTAATAGATTAATACAAACTGAAATAAAAACAAAATGACAAGTAAATACGCAATAGGTTCAATAACAGTAAACACATGCATTTTGTTTACTGTTTGTATTGATCTGCATTTAATGCAGATCGTGTGAATTGGGTCCAAATTTTGTTATTAGAATTTAATTTGCGTAATTTATTAAATTAGATGAAAGTGGTTTATGCGAAATTTTAGAGTAAAAAATGGACGAGATTTTTTTCGAATGGTATCACAACTACCATAGAGCCTCTAAGTGGCAATACATTATTATTAAAGGGCTGGTTCGACAGTAGGGAAGAAAGGAGAGTTCAACCCCAGCGAGGTGGAGGTGGTGGAGGGAGGAGGAGGAAGTGGAACCACCACCACCTCCTATAAGAGGGAGGGAGGATCACCACCACTTGAATGAGAAGCTTATCTGATGGAGAGTGTATCATACTGTAGTAGGATGAGGGGAGGGCTTAAAATTGAGGGGGCTTAAATTTTTAGGGTTTGAAACGTAGGAGATTATACTGTAGTAGAGGGGTGGATGTTTGGAGTCTGTTATAGTATGATGAGATTTTTAGAGAGAGAGAGAGAGGAGGGCTTATTTTTTAGGAGGGGCTTAAAATTGAGGGGGGCTTAAATTTTTTAGGGAGTTTAAATTAAAGTAGAGATTGAAATCAACTTAGAGTAAGAAAGATATTTCAAAATGGGTGAAGGATGTTTTGACTCTGTTACAGTATGATGAGATTTTAGGAAAGGGGGGAGGGCTTAATTTTTAGGGGGGCTTATTTTTCTGAAAGGCTTAAATATTTTTTAATGATTGGAATCAACTTAGAGTAGGAAGGAAATTTGAACATATCGAAAAATATGTTATAGTATGATGAGATTTTAGGAAGGAGGAGGGCCTAATTTTTAGCGGGGCTTAATTTTTTTATTTCGGATCTGAAACTTATAATATCATACTATAGGAAAGGGGTAACATCCTCATTTCCAACCCCCCCCCCCGGAAGATTTCTATTTGGGTGTTGCCCTCTGTTGAATCGAATTTTTGTTGGAAATTAGTAATTTTAAAAAATTGTGTCTGATCAATTAAGCATTGCCCATCACGCCTGTGAGATAATTGAGCATTGCGATAAGGAGGAAGGTGAGTCTGATCAATTAAACATTAATCATAAATGTCCATTGCTCATCCCGCCAGTGGCCGCAGAACCGGTCTTCTTCTTCTTTCGTTGGAAATTAATAATTTTTTAAAAATTGAGTTTTCCAAAAGGCTTTAGTGGGATTCGAACCTGTAAAAGAATTTCTTGACTTGATAATTTGTTGTGGATTAATCTAATCAAGCCAAGAAGTTCTGGTTTTAAGTCGAAAAATTGTTTAAAGGTCGGTAAAATCATACTTTAGCAGTGGGAATTCACCTCCACCCCTTCCTTCATACTTTGTTTTAATATCCGCTGCTCTTGCGGTCGTGGAACAGGATTGAATAAGTTTTTATTAGAGTAGAAAACTGAATAATAATTTGAACTTTTTTTGAATATTATTATTATTAGATAAAATTATTTCAAGATTAAATAGGAAGTTAACCTTCTGTAATGACTCTGAATGTCTCATATTACAATCGAATCATCCCTAACTTAAAATAGTATGTTATCAACACGTATTCACTGTCTTGCACAAACATCCGATAACGAAACAATTTTAACAGGAACTAGCTGATACATGAAAAATATCAACTTATTTTATCTAACTTTCACTTATTTACAAATGATGCGAATTGAAACGAGGGGTTTTCTGAAATAATAAAAAAAACATATATTTTTGCAAAGGCTATGGGTCCCCCAACATATATTAAAAAATTAATATGTGTTGTAAAATATGAATTTTAGATTTTAACTTTACTTTACCTAAACCTTGATTATTCATACACATTGATTTTTCGATATATAGTTCTAATAAACGGTTAATTGCCATGCATTTATTTTAGTAAGTTTGTTGTATTCACATAAAAAGTGTTTTTACAAGTTATCATCTGTTAGTCGACAACGACAAATTTAAGCAATGTATTACTTTAGTATAGTTTTATCACTGTGCTGAAAATAAGTGATTCTTTTTCCGTTAATTTTCACATGATAAACACCAGATAACATCGAGCCTTTCTTATCAAATACCATTATATTATCAGATCACTTTGTAAACCAATCCTATTATTTTTTAAAAAACAGTAGCGCCTCCTAGAATTTAACAGATTTTTGTGAATCAGTAGAAATTTATCACACTGTTTATTGTTTTTTTTTTTTTTTTTTTTTTTTTTTTTTTGTCATATGAAGATATTAAGCGCTGTTCTTTAAGTGAGTGCTGTACAAGAAATTTCTTACTTCATGAACATGGAATCGGATTTACCCAGTCAAGAGGTGCAAGTTTCGAATAGTGAAAGATCACCCTCTTCATTAACCCAATCATCCTTTTCTTGTAATCAATGTCAAAAATGCTTCTCTACAAAGATTGCGTTAACCAGACATCAAAGATCCCACTTGGATAAAAAGCCCTTTAAATGTGAAACTTTCATTCAAAGTACTGATTTAAAACGACATAGTGTTACTCATTCCAAGACACCCACTTTATATAAATGTGATCAATGTGCAATGGAATTTTATAGAAAGTATTCGTTAAGAATTCACAAGAGATTTCATAAGACATATAAATGCAATGAATGTTCAATAGAACTCTCTAAAAAATATTTGTTAAAAATTCACAAGAGATCTCATAAGAAGTTTCATGTTTGTGAAAAATGTTCTAACTCGTTTCTATCAAAGTCTGCTTTAACTAAACATAAAAAAAGTCATCGTCAAAAGGAATATAAATGTAAACACTGCTGTTATATTTTACTCTGATATCGATTTTTTATTTCACAAAAAAGTTCATTACAGGAATTTCGAATGCAAACACTGTAACGAAACATTTAATGTTGACACCAAGTTTATTCAACATTTGATTAAAATGCATAAGTGAAAAAATGCAAACTTTGTCAAATCATGTGAACTGGTTGATTTTCTGTACAGTTTATAATTTTTTTGTATTTTTATCATTATCGAGAATGATGAATAAATAATGTGTAAATGAAAAAAAGCTTTTGTCTTGTATTTTTGTTATAACAATTTATGAATTTTAATAATTATTTCACGAGATTTACTTAAATTTTAACATTTAGAAAAAAGGTTCTTATCAATTAAAATTAGAGTTCACTTTAATTTATTAATTTTTCATTTTAAAATACTGAATTTGTATTTATATTGAATTAATTTTAAAATACTTTTAATATATTAGAATTATTTACCAAGTTTAATTTGTATTAACAATTGTTATTTACATAATCATGATGGATATTACCTAGTGTTGTCACAAAAATTTTCAAAAAGAACGAAACTGTTAACAATAAGTATTATTCATTACTTAGATTAAAACTTTTACCTAGTGTTGCCACAAAAATTTTCAAAGATAGAGAAACTGATAACATTATTTATCAAAAGCTTACTTAAATTAAAACCTTGTGTTGCCACAAAATTCTTCAAAAATAGTAAAACCACTAACATAATTTATAAACTACCACTTATGTACAAAGACTGTTTTTTTAGATTATTAAAAAATGGTTGACTAAAACTTATAGCATTACTAATTTTTTAATGTTTAACTGTAACCGACGCTGATTTTTTAACATATATTAGGATATGTGTTGTTTTTAAGCATTCAGTTTGCAACTGATTTCCGTTTAAACTTCATCAGTGGCTATCCTTATTTTTTGAAAATGGATTCTGTAGTAAATTTGATAAAAAGACCTCTCGACGAAGTAGTTCCTTCTTCAAAGTATCAATGTTTAGAAGAATGTAATGAACCTATTTATGTGAATGAATTAAACTTGCCGAGATTAGAAGTTCCCAATACATTGAACACTAACAATGAGACAATATCATGTGATTATCCACTGAATGTGAAATCTGAGATTAATACGAATATTTTTAACTTAATTTCCCAAGACGAATATTTTCAAGAACCCGCTACTAGATGTGAAGAGACTGTGTTCCAAGCAATCAACCTTTCCCAAGCAAGTGATGAAAGCCAATCCACCACTCCACGAACTAAAAGGGGCAAATCCTGTAATCGTGTTATATTTCGAGAAGAACTCAGTGATTGTATCTTCTTAATTTTAAAACTGTATAACAGACAATTTTATATACATATTCAAGAGTTTAAATGCAGTGGGCTTACTAATGAAGAAATTGTAACGAAAAATGCAATTTTTATGGATGTTAACAGTTGGTACGAATTTTGCAATAAAATTTTTCCATTTAATTTGAAGTATAAAAGTTCCTCGTTTGTTGCTAATAACATGATATTAGTGTTAAATTTTAATAATTCTATCATGCGAATTAGACATTTAAAGAATTACTCTCACATTGACTTGAACGAGTATCAGTTAGAAAAGTTAAAAATAAAAGCCTTTGATCTGAATAAAGAACTTCTTCAGCATATATATGTAAAGCATTTACCAAACTTAATAAGACAGAAATGTACCGTTAGTCACACATCTTTAGAAAATGAACGCATGTGCCAACATAAACTTATAACGTGTATTGAAAATAGTATGTCGAGTATATTGAAGCGCATTTTTGAATGCAATGGATGTATTTTTAAGCACGAATCTGTAATCTTTCATCCCTGTTTGATATTAAATAATCGACAAAAATTTGAACAAATAGGAGAAATGTTATTAACTCTAATAGATTTCGACTTTGTTATTTCCTCGTTTTTAAACGAAGTAGATTGTATTAGTGAAAACTTCTTATCTAATATTAATGTAGAAACCATTCAAAACGAATTGTTTAAAATAATGAAATAAAATGTTTTACTAGTCTCTTTAATATGTGTGTTTAATTATTTTCAAAATGTATGTTTATTTCATTTAGCTTTTTCAAAACATTTATAAATTGTTTCAATTTGTATATGTATAAAAAAAGAAACACTTCATTATTAATAAAAAATATATTAACTATCTTAAATAATAATAATAATCTTAATTATTTTAATTCATTCTTTTCAAAAATTAGAAAGTTAAAAAGTTAATAAAAATTAATAAGTTTAAAAAAACTTTATACAAAAATTAATATTAATAGAAATTTTTTTCAAATGTTTAAAATATATTTTGAAAATTTTAAAATGTATTACAACTTATCAAAATTGAGTTTACTGATTTATATGAGTATGTATATTATTTTCACTCTATTATATTACTGTAACATTACAACAGATTCATAGTTAATGACATATAAACATTAGGATGTATATAAAAGCAATAGATTAATATACTCTCTTGTTTTATTAAAAATAAAATAACTTCATAAAAATGTTAAAAAAATAAAAAGTTTATGAAAAGTTTAAAAAATAATTCATTAGATAAAAAAAGAAAAAAAAATCACAAATTAAAAAATATATTTCATAAGTTTACAAAAAAAAAGTAACATAAAAAGTTTTATCGAAAAAAAAAAGTAACATAAAAAGTTTTAACAAAAAAAAAAAAAAAGTAACATAAAAAATTTTAACAAAATAAAGTAACATAAAAAGTTTTAACAAAAAAAAAAGTATTATAAAAAGTGTTATAAAAAGTTTTAACAGAAAAAAAAAACTTTACACAAAAAATAATATCAATAGAATTTTTTTTCAAATGTTTAAAATATATATATTTTGCAAAAGTTAAAATGAGTTTTCTGATATATATATTATTTTCACTCTATTATCTTACTCTAACATTGCAATTCATTCAGAGTTAAACATATAAACATTAGGATGTGTATAAAAGCAATGCATTAATATACTATCTTGTTATTAAAAGATAAAATAATTTCATAAAAATATTTTCAAAATTAAAAAAATGTTTCATAAGTTTACAAAAAATAAAAACTTTACGAAAAAGTTTAAAAAATAATTCATAAGATTAAAAAAAATATTTCATAAATTAATAAAATATATTTCATAAGTTAAAAAAAAATCATAAGTTAAAAGTTATTTCAACAGTTCTTTAATAATTAAAAAAAAAAAAAAACTTTATAGAAAAAATAATATCAATAGAAATTAAATGTTTAAAATTTATTTCACAAAAGTTAAAATGTATTACATCTTATCAAAAATGAGTTTACTGATTTATGTATGCATGTACATTATTTTCACTGTATTATCTTACTGCAACATACATTTATAGTTAACATACATTTATAGTTTAACACATATAAACATTAGGATGTGTATAAAAGCAACGCATTAATATACTATCTTGTTTTATTAAAAGATAAAATAACTTCATAAAAATCTTTTCAAAATAAAAAAAAGTTTCATAAGTTTACAAAAAATAAAACTTTGTGAAAAAGTTTAAAAAAATATTTCATAACATTAAAAAAAATATTTCATAAATTAAAAAAATGTATCTATGTATATTTCACAAGTTTAAAAAAAAAATTAAATGTTTAAAAAATGATTTACAAGTTTAAAAAAAAAATACAACTTATCAAAAAATGAGTTTACCGATTTACTGATTTATGTGTGTATGTTATTTACATCATATTATCTTACTACCAACATTACAGAACGTTCTTAGTTAAACACTTATAAACATCAGCAAATGTATAAAAGCAGTTGATACTTTCCTGTTTTTATTAAAAGTCATACTAACTTTATAAAAATGTTTTCAAATAATAATAAAAAAAGCTGTTAAGTTATTAGATTCTCCTCTTTAATTGCATCTCATTGATAAGTTTTAATCAACCATCCAACCATGCAACTGTTTTCACAATCAACTATTATGTGAGTTAGGATTTCATTGGTAAATTTTAATCAACCAACCAACCAACATTTTACGTAACCAACTATTTATTTACCCTACTAACCAAAAAGCTTTTATCGACACATGAACAAAATTTTAAGATGCAAGACTCGTCCTTTTTAATCGAAAAAACAATGACTTATATTATATATTTTTTTTTCTTACTTAAATGAAACCTTCGCATGTGCATGGTAAAACTTGGAAAAATTCATTTAATACACAAATTTAAAGTTAACAGACAAGGTCTTCACACTTCTTTTAGAATTGTACTAACATTTTACCAAATATCTTTAGAACTCAACAAGGTTTTAAATAATTATTTTAATAAAAATTGTCATTTGTAAGTAACATTATTGAACTAACTTGGAAAAATTAACTTGGCAAAACAGGTTTTCGCTGTTCCAACTTAGTAATATTCATAAGTTTATATGTTAATCAACCTGTTTGGTTATGTCCCAGCATGGCTTTATAAAATATATCTTAAAAAAACCTTTAATATTAATGTTTAAAAATATGCAGTTAGTCTTTTATAGATAATTATTTTCACTTCTTTTATTTAAAAACATTTTTAAATAAAATTAATACAGTTGCCAATTTATCTGTGTGTTATGAAATGTGCATGCAAAACTTTTAATTATAATTTTCACATTTTTAGTATTTCAAATTATTGTTTTCAAGGTGTACTAAAATTTGGAAAAATATTTAATTTTCATGCATAATTAAAATAAAATAGTTTAATAATAAAGACACATTTAACATTCTATACTCACCGTCGCAAAAGCACGTCCAACGCAGTCAAATGTTTGGGAAGAAATGAAAAATTCAAAGTACTTATCAGAAAATGTTATCAGATAACTGTATCAAAAGATCTGTGACGTCAAAGAACATGTATCATCAACTGATCACGTGATGTATACCACGTGACTAATGCTTTGTTTTCTAGATTGGTTCTTATAAACATTCATTTATTAAATAATTTAATCATTCTATTAATTATTAATTAATTAATTCTTTGTTAAAATGTTTAACAAAACATGATATCACAGATATTAGTTACAATCAGCATTTGTTTTAAACTAGTGAATTAATTAATTAATAATTATTAGAATGATTAAATTATTTAATAAATGAATGTTTATAAGAACCAATCTAGAAAACAAAGCATTAGTCACGTGGTATACATCACGTGATCAGTTGATGATACATGTTCTTTGACGTCACAGATCTTTTGATACAGTTATCTGATAACATTTTCTGATAAGGACTTTGAATTTTTCATTTCTTCCCAAACATTTGACTGCGTTGGACGTGCTTTTGCGACGGTGAGTATAGAATGTTAAATGTGTCTTTATTATTAAACTATTTTATTTTAATTATGCATGAAAATTAAATATTTTTCCAAATTTTAGTACACCTTGAAAACAATAATTTGAAATACTAAAAATGTGAAAATTATAATTAAAAGTTTTGCATGCACATTTCATAACGCACAGATAAATTGGCAACTGTATTAATTTTATTTAAAAATGTTTTTAAATAAAAGAAGTGAAAATAATTATCTATAAAAGACTAACTGCATATTTTTAAACATTAATATTAAAGGTTTTTTTAAGATATATTTTATAAAGCCATGCTGGGATATAACCAAACAGGTTGATTAACATATAAACTTATGAATATTACTAAGTTGGAACAGCGAAAACCTGTTTTGCCAAGTTAATTTTTCCAAGTTAGTTCAATAATGTTACTTACAAATGACAATTTTTATTAAAATAATTATTTAAAACCTTGTTGAGTTCTAAAGATATTTGATAAAATGTTAGTACAATTCTAAAAGAAGTGTGAAGACCTTGTCTGTTAACTTTAAATTTGTGTATTAAATGAATTTTTCCAAGTTTTACCATGCACATGCGAAGGTTTCATTTAAGTAAGAAAAAAAATATAATATAAGTCATTGTTTTTTCGATTAAAAAGGACGAGTCTTGCATCTTAAAATTTTGTTCATGTGTCGATAAAAGCTTTTTGGTTAGTAGGGTAAATAAATAGCTGATTGCTAGGGAAAATAAATAGTTGGTTACGTAAAATGTTGGTTGGTTGGTTGATTAAAATTTACCAATGAAATCCTAACTCACATAATAGTTGATTGTGAAAACAGTTGCATGGTTGGATGGTTGATTAAAACTTATCAATGAGATGCAATTAAAGAGGAGAATCTAATAACTTAACAGCTTTTTTTATTATTATTTGAAAACATTTTTATAAAGTTAGTATGACTTTTAATAAAAACAGGAAAGTATCAACTGCTTTTATACATTTGCTGATGTTTATAAGTGTTTAACTAAGAACGTTCTGTAATGTTGGTAGTAAGATAATATGATGTAAATAACATACACACATAAATCAGTAAATCGGTAAACTCATTTTTTGATAAGTTGTATTTTTTTTTTAAACTTGTAAATCATTTTTTAAACATTTAATTTTTTTTTTAAACTTGTGAAATATACATAGATACATTTTTTTAATTTATGAAATATTTTTTTTAATGTTATGAAATATTTTTTTTAACTTTTTCACAAAGTTTTATTTTTTGTAAACTTATGAAACTTTTTTTTATTTTGAAAAGATTTTTATGAAGTTATTTTATCTTTTAATAAAACAAGATAGTATATTAATGCGTTGCTTTTATACACATCCTAATGTTTATATGTGTTAAACTATAAATGTATGTTAACTATAAACGTATGTTGCAGTAAGATAATACAGTGAAAATAATGTACATGCATACATAAATCAGTAAACTCATTTTTGATAAGATGTAATACATTTTAACTTTTGTGAAATAAATTTTAAACATTTAATTTCTATTATTATTTTTTCTATAAAGTTTTTTTTTTTTTTAATTATTAAAGAACTGTTGAAATAACTTTTAACTTATGATTTTTTTTTAACTTATGAAATATATTTTATTAATTTATGAAATATTTTTTTTAATCTTATGAATTATTTTTTAAACTTTTTCGTAAAGTTTTTATTTTTTGTAAACTTATGAAACATTTTTTTAATTTTGAAAATATTTTTATGAAATTATTTTATCTTTTAATAACAAGATAGTATATTAATGCATTGCTTTTATACACATCCTAATATTTATATGCTTAACTCTGAATGAATTGCAATGTTAGAGTAAGATAACAGAGTGAAAATAATATACATAAATCAGAAAACTCATTTTAACTTTTGCAAAATATATATATTTTAAACATTTGAAAAAAAATTCTATTGATATTATTTTTTGTGTAAAGTTTTTTTTTTCTGTTAAAACTTTTTATAACACTTTTTATAATACTTTTTTTTTTTTGTTAAAACTTTTTATGTTACTTTTTTTTTGTTAAAATTTTTTATGTTACTTTTTTTTTTTTGTTAAAACTTTTTATGTTACTTTTTTTTTCGATAAAACTTTTTATGTTACTTTTTTTTTTTTTTTGTAAACTTATGAAATATATTTTTTAATTTGTGATTTTTTTTTCTTTTTTTATCTAATGAATTATTTTTTAAACTTTTCATAAACTTTTTATTTTTTTAACATTTTTATGAAGTTATTTTATTTTTAATAAAACAAGAGAGTATATTAATCTATTGCTTTTATATACATCCTAATGTTTATATGTCATTAACTATGAATCTGTTGTAATGTTACAGTAATATAATAGAGTGAAAATAATATACATACTCATATAAATCAGTAAACTCAATTTTGATAAGTTGTAATACATTTTAAAATTTTCAAAATATATTTTAAACATTTGAAAAAAAATTCTATTAATATTAATTTTTGTATAAAGTTTTTTTTAACTTATTAATTTTTATTAACTTTTTAACTTTCTAATTTTTGAAAAGAATGAATTAAAATAATTAAGATTATTATTATTATTTAAGATAGTTAATATATTTTTTATTAATAATGAAGTGTTTCTTTTTTTATACATATACAAATTGAAACAATTTATAAATGTTTTGAAAAAGCTAAATGAAATAAACATACATTTTGAAAATAATTAAACACACATATTAAAGAGAATAGTAAAACATTTTATTTCATTATTTTAAACAATTCGTTTTGAATGGTTTCTACATTAATATTAGATAAGAAGTTTTCACTAATACAATCTACTTCGTTTAAAAACGAGGAAATAACAAAGTCGAAATCTATTAGAGTTAATAACATTTCTCCTATTTGTTCAAATTTTTGTCGATTATTTAATATCAAACAGGGATGAAAGATTACAGATTCGTGCTTAAAAATACATCCATTGCATTCAAAAATGCGCTTTAATATACTCGACATACTATTTTCAATACACGTTATAAGTTTATGTTGGCACATGCGTTCATTTTCTAAAGATGTGTGACTAACGGTACATTTCTGTCTTATTAAGTTTGGTAAATGCTTTACATATATATGCTGAAGAAGTTCTTTATTCAGATCAAAGGCTTTTATTTTTAACTTTTCTAACTGATACTCGTTCAAGTCAATGTGAGAATAATTCTTTAAATGTTTAATTCGCATGATAGAATTATTAAAATTTAACACTAATATCATGTTATTAGCAACAAACGAGGAACTTTTATACTTCAAATTAAATGGAAAAATTTTATTGCAAAATTCGTACCAACTGTTAACATCCATAAAAATTGCATTTTTCGTTACAATTTCTTCATTAGTAAGCCCACTGCGTTTAAACTCTTGAATATGTATATAAAATTGTCTGTTATACAGTTTTAAAATTAAGAAGATACAATCACTGAGTTCTTCTCGAAATATAACACGATTACAGGATTTGCCCCTTTTAGTTCGTGGAGTGGTGGATTGGCTTTCATCACTTGCTTGGGAAAGGTTGATTGCTTGGAACACAGTCTCTTCACATCTAGTAGCGGGTTCTTGAAAATATTCGTCTTGGGAAATTAAGTTAAAAATATTCGTATTAATCTCAGATTTCACATTCAGTGGATAATCACATGATATTGTCTCATTGTTAGTGTTCAATGTATTGGGAACTTCTAATCTCGGCAAGTTTAATTCATTCACATAAATAGGTTCATTACATTCTTCTAAACATTGATACTTTGAAGAAGGAACTACTTCGTCGAGAGGTCTTTTTATCAAATTTACTACAGAATCCATTTTCAAAAAATAAGGATAGCCACTGATGAAGTTCAAACGGAAATCAGTTGCAAACTGAATGCTTAAAAACAACACATATCCTAATATATGTTAAAAAATCAGCGTCGGTTACAGTTAAACATTAAAAAATTAGTAATGCTATAAGTTTTAGTCAACCATTTTTTAATAATCTAAAAAAACAGTCTTTGTACATAAGTGGTAGTTTATAAATTATGTTAGTGGTTTTACTATTTTTGAAGAATTTTGTGGCAACACAAGGTTTTAATTTAAGTAAGCTTTTGATAAATAATGTTATCAGTTTCTCTATCTTTGAAAATTTTTGTGGCAACAGTAGGTAAAAGTTTTAATCTAAGTAATGAATAATACTTATTGTTAACAGTTTCGTTCTTTTTGAAAATTTTTGTGACAACACTAGGTAATATCCATCATGATTATGTAAATAACAATTGTTAATACAAATTAAACTTGGTAAATAATTCTAATATAGTAAAAGTATTTTAAAATTAATTCAATATAAATACAAATTCAGTATTTTAAAATGAAAAATTAATAAATTAAAGTGAACTCTAATTTTAATTGATAAGAACCTTTTTTCTAAATGTTAAAATTTAAGTAAATCTCGTGAAATAATTATTAAAATTCATAAATTGTTATAACAAAAATACAAGACAAAAGCTTTTTTTCATTTACACATTATTTATTCATCATTCTCGATAATGATAAAAATACAAAAAAATTATAAACTGTACAGAAAATCAACCAGTTCACATGATTTGACAAAGTTTGCATTTTTTCACTTATGCATTTTAATCAAATGTTGAATAAACTTGGTGTCAACATTAAATGTTTTGTTACAGTGTTTGCATTCGAAATTCCTGTAATGAACTTTTTTGTGAAATAAAAAATCGATATCAGAGTAAAATATAACAGCACAGTGTTTACATTTATATTCCTTTTGACGATGACTTTTTTTATGTTTAGTTAAAGCAGACTTTGATAGAAACGAGTTAGAACATTTTTCACAAACATGAAACTTCTTATGAGATCTCTTGTGAATTTTTAACAAATATTTTTTAGAGAGTTCTATTGAACATTCATTGCATTTATATGTCTTATGAAATCTCTTGTGAATTCTTAACGAATACTTTCTATAAAATTCCATTGCACATTGATCACATTTATATAAAGTGGGTGTCTTGGAATGAGTAACACTATGTCGTTTTAAATCAGTACTTTGAATGAAAGTTTCACATTTAAAGGGCTTTTTATCCAAGTGGGATCTTTGATGTCTGGTTAACGCAATCTTTGTAGAGAAGCATTTTTGACATTGATTACAAGAAAAGGATGATTGGGTTAATGAAGAGGGTGATCTTTCACTATTCGAAACTTGCACCTCTTGACTGGGTAAATCCGATTCCATATTCATGAAGTAAGAAATTTCTTGTACAGCACTCATTTAAAGAACAGCGCTTAATATCTTCATATGACAAAAAAAAAAAAAAAAAAAAAAAAAAAAACAATAAACAGTGTGATAAATTTTTACTGATTCACAAAAATCTGTTAAATTCTAGGAGGCGCTACTGTTTTTTAAAAAATAATAGGATTGGTTTACAAAGTGATCTGATAATATAATGGTATTTGATAAGAAAGGCTCGATGTTATCTGGTGTTTATCATGTGAAAATTAACGGAAAAAGAATCACTTATTTTCAGCACAGTGATAAAACTATACTAAAGTAATACATTGCTTAAATTTGTCGTTATCGACTAACAGATGATAACTTGTAAAAACACTTTTTATGTGAATACAACAAACTTACTAAAATAAATGCATGGCAATTAACCGTTTATTAGAACTATATATCGAAAAATCAATGTGTATGTATAATCAAGGTTTAGGTAAAGTAAAGTTAAAATCTAAAATTCATATTTTACAACACATATTAATTTTTTAATATATGTTGGGGGACCCATAGCCTTTGCAAAAATATATGTTTTTTTTATTATTTCAGAAAACCCCTCGTTTCAATTCGCATCATTTGTAAATAAGTGAAAGTTAGATAAAATAAGTTGATATTTTTCATGTATCAGCTAGTTCCTGTTAAAATTGTTTCGTTATCGGATGTTTGTGCAAGACAGTGAATACGTGTTGATAACATACTATTTTAAGTTAGGGATGATTCGATTGTAATATGAGACATTCAGAGTCATTACAGAAGGTTAACTTCCTATTTAATCTTGAAATAATTTTATCTAATAATAATAATATTCAAACAAAGTTCAAATTATTATTCAGTTTTCTACTCTAATAAAAACTTATTCAATCCTGTTCCACGACCGCAAGAGCAGCGGATATTAAAACAAAGTATGAAGGAAGGGGTGGAGGTGAATTCCCACTGCTAAAGTATGATTTTACCGACCTTTAAACAATTTTTCGACTTAAAACCAGAACTTCTTGGCTTGATTAGATTAATCCACAACAAATTATCAAGTCAAGAAATTCTTTTACAGGTTCGAATCCCACTAAAGCCTTTTGGAAAACTCAATTTTTAAAAAATTATTAATTTCCAACGAAAGAAGAAGAAGACCGGTTCTGCGGCCACTGGCGGGATGAGCAATGGACAATTATGATTAATGTTTAATTGATCAGACTCACCTTCCTCCTTATCGCAATGCTCAATTATCTCACAGGCGTGATGGGCAATGCTTAATTGATCAGACACAATTTTTTAAAATTATTAATTTCCAACAAAAATTCGATTCAACAGAGGGCAACACCCAAATAGAAATCTTCCGGGGGGGGGTTGGAAATGAGGATGTTACCCCTTTCCTATAGTATGATATTATAAGTTTCAGATCCGAAATAAAAAAATTAAGCCCCGCTAAAAATTAGGCCCTCCTCCTTCCTAAAATCTCATCATACTATAACATATTTTTCGATATGTTCAAATTTCCTTCCTACTCTAAGTTGATTCCAATCATTAAAAAATATTTAAGCCTTTCAGAAAAATAAGCCCCCCTAAAAATTAAGCCCTCCCCCCTTTCCTAAAATCTCATCATACTGTAACAGAGTCAAAACATCCTTCACCCATTTTGAAATATCTTTCTTACTCTAAGTTGATTTCAATCTCTACTTTAATTTAAACTCCCTAAAAAATTTAAGCCCCCCTCAATTTTAAGCCCCTCCTAAAAAATAAGCCCTCCCCTCTCTCTCTCTCTAAAAATCTCATCATACTATAACAGACTCCAAACATCCACCCTTCTACTACAGTATAATCTCCTACGTTTCAAACCCTAAAAATTTAAGCCCCCTCAATTTTAAGCCCTCCCCTCATCCTACTACAGTATGATACACTCTCCATCAGATAAGCTTCTCATTCAAGTGGTGGTGATCCTCCCTCCCTCTTATAGGAGGTGGTGGTGGTTCCACTTCCTCCTCCTCCCTCTACCACGCTGGGGTTGAACTCTCCTTTCTTCCCTACTTTCGACCACGCGGAAGGATTTACTCGCTAATGCTAACCCTATAGAAGAAATTTATAAAGATATCTCTATCACATTTCAATATGTTTAAATGATCTTTTTTGCAATGGATAGCTGAGATCGATATGTACAAAGGGCGGCAGCGTTTTTAACATTCGATTTTTATTGCTGATATTTTTAATGAGGATGATTTCAGTTTCGGAACCGGTTTTGAAAATGAAAGTGTCTCCATTAAAAATAACTGTAAAAAAAACGAAAAAGATTTAAAAAAGTCCTTTGACAAACGAAAGTAAATAAAATACAAAATTGATCGAAATTACTGTCCAATTTATTTGAGCATTTTTGAAATTAATTCGAAAAAATGAACAAGGAAGGGAACTCACTTGACCAGTCCGTTATACATCAGCCAGGCGAAATACATGCTGGGAGTTCTGGAAATTTGTTTTCTGTGTAACAATCGAAAATAACAAAAAGTGTGGAGGAAATTCCAACTGAAACGTGTTTTTCACACTCATTTTTCAAATTGTCTCACTCATTTGTTATTCGATTAAGCGAGGACATTTCATGGAAAGTATTCGGTTAAGCGGGGTAAAACAACATTACCCCCAATGGGATTAAATTCGGTTCCGGAGGATTTTATTCGAATAAGCGGGGTATTCGATTATCCGTTACCCGATTAAGTGGGGAGGACTGTAGATTCAAAAATATTATAGTTAAAATTAGATTTTTTTTTTTTCAACATCTTAAAGATACAGACTTTTAAAAAATTCCAATAGCTTGCTATAGGGAACTTGCAATCAGCTGATAGCCATTGTGTTTCAAGTGGAGGTCAGGGTAGTTCCACCAATCAGAACTGTCTATTTCTAGTGTGTGACCTCCAAGGGCGGCACCAGAGTTTGCCCGACGGGGGGACACTGTATCCCCGACAGGGGGGGGGGCAAGTTAATAATATATATTAGAGGTCCCCGCGTATGGGTCCGGGGGCTAAAAAACTGCGTGGGCAAAAATTTTAGGCCTTAGGCCCA
>CAXHSM010001535.1:23100-59776 GCA_964019185.1 Maratus speculifer
ATCCGGTTTGTACTAAATAGATTAATGGTCCGGTCGATATAAAATTTTAAAAAGTCGGCCTAATTATAGCTTGACCAAAAAAAAAAAAAAAAAAAAAAAAAAAAAAAAAAAAGGTTAAAATCTTGCTCGCTGACTCTATTTCTACAAAACGTGAATGTTTACTTCAATATGTTATAAAATGTTTGGACGAGGAGTTCTGATAAAAAAAATAGTCTTTTTAAGAAGTGTTCTAGGCGGGCTATAATTATTTATTTTGAATGAATGTCGATTTGCATGTGAATTTTTTATTTATCATTCAGTTATCGTTAATCCTTGTATTGGAGACTTGAAAAAAAAAAAAATGCCACACAATAAAATCTTCCAAGACGAAATCGCATATTGGCAAAGAAAAAAAAAAAAAAAAAAAAAAAGAGAGAGAGAGAGAGCTATGGTATTCATTTTGAATCAACATATTTTGCGTTTAAGGGGACTCTTCACTCACTTGAAAACACCCGCTCCGTCTTGTTAAACACTTTCAAATTTCTCGTTTTAATTTTTAAACATTTTTTTTTTCTTACATAGGACAGCTGAGCTTGCTCTTTAATATGGCTATGTTTCAATTTTTCGATTTCGGTTGCAGATTTTTTTTTTTTTTTTAAATACTTTCGCTTTCGGAAACGGTTTTGAAATTGAAAGTACTTTTTTGTGTCACATGCAGGTTTTATTTCACTGGTTTTACTGTATTTAAATTTTATTGCCTAAAAATCTACTATTCTATAAAAATAATAAATTCTAAAATTTAGTTATAGAATAATGGATGTTAAACTTATAAAACTGCATATTTTTTCGTAAAAATGTTTGGACCGAGCCAAATTTCACTGACTTTTGTCGACCCAAGTCATTCCGTGGAGGCGATTTTCATACGGGCTTAAAAGTCGGTATGGATTACGGGATTGACTGATTCCGTGTAGTTATATTCCGCTTAGGCCAGAATCAGCGTACTGGATCGAAACCGGGACTAAAAATTTCGACTCGTGCAGCCCTAGGATACATACGGGTAACTTGGGCTCTAAGACTAGGGGGGCAAAAGTCTCTAAGTATTTTTCTAGAATATTATATTCCTCTCCAGTCATCTCGCGCACACACATACAGTTAAATGTATAAAAATTTTGATAATTAAAAAAAAATGTTCGAACGTATATGAAAAAATAAAGAAAAATCCGAAATTACTCATTTCATGTTTTTAAAAAGAAATTTTAAACTATTGAATGCATAACTCTTATGTTTGAAGCACTGTTCAACCGGAACAAAGTTCAAGCAAAAAAAAATTTTAAAGCCTTGTAGATGTCCGCACTGGCTGGAAATTCTGGATCCAGGACGGCGCGAACGAAAGTTATTTTGGCCAGACCTAGAGTAAATATTAAAAGTTCGCCACGTGCAAGGCCCGTACAGAAATAAGTGAAAACAGGCCACATCCGGCCCAATCAGGCCCAACTCAACTTTTACAAAAAAAAAAAAAAAAAAAAAAAAAAAAAAAAAAAAATTGGAGTTTACTTAACATACAGTAAAGATTCTTTTAAAGAGTACTGCTCACATATTTACGGTATAAATCGACCGTATGTTTTAAAATTACTATATGCAGAACAGACAGCACACAATAGTAACAATAACGATTATTGCAGCACATTGATTAATCCAGGTTTCTGTTAATCGAGCTAATAACCAGGGCCGGTGACAGGTTTCACGGGCCCCTGGGCAGGCAAAAATTACGGGCCCCTACAAGAAAACATACAAAAATTTGCCGCTTATTCGAATCATCGTATAATCAAATCAGTGTTTTTTTTTTCTTCTTTTTTTAATTTAAGAAAGTAATGTTTATTGTCTTTTATTTGAATCAATGCTTATTCTCTCTAACTGAATCACATTCAGATTAACAAACAGGTTTAATTAAAAAGGTGATTATTAAACTTTGAATTTTGACATAAAAAGATTTACTTCAGAGTATTTTGAAATTTTACATTTCATCAGCTTGACAATTTCAATGTTTATGACACAAAATATTTGCACACAAAAACACTTAATTTTAATCAGTTGTTAAATAATTAAAAAACGTCCCCTATAAAAAACCCTCTCCTATAAAAGTAATGCATCTGTAATGATTCGAACTACCAATTAACTAGTATGTTGAAATATACCAAATAATATTTGTGCATTTGAAATGAATGTAAAATTAATTAAAAAATTTTATTTAAAAATTCCATAAAATCGTAATTTAGAATATTTGTCAGGTTCCTAGAAGACATCTGCCCTGAATTAGAAAGGAATAACATTTCCTTATCTGAATATTTTATGTATTGTGGGTTGTGTATCCGTGAAGCTCGAAATACCTTTCTTTCTTTTCTATAATAACGAATGACAGATGTTGACACAGGTGTGCAGATGACGCACTCGTTGATGAATGAAAGTGATGGCCGCGGGGCGTGCCTCAGCTGTCATCTAGCTATTGGAGTGATGTGTAAACAGGAGATGTCATGACTCAAGGTTGGTATGCGGAATTGAACCAATGGAGGAACTCGAAGAGGCCCTGCTGGGGGAAGGAAGATCTCTGACAAGGTCAACTCTGAACCGAGAGGTTGGGGACAGTTCTCGCTTGGCGTTGAGACCGATAGGTCGCTCAGGATTTGTGGTCCTGTTGGATAGTGTATATTTTGAGCGTGGGACAAGGCGTCCCGGTGGATAGTGTTATAGGCCGAGAAGTGAGGCCTAGTACCCTTGTGTATTGAGATTCTGCAGTAATCTCTGATAAAGCGTATCTAACGTGCGTTGAGTGTGAGGAAGAGAGTGTAAGTTGAACGGTACACAACCAACGTTTATTGTAGTTAATTTAATGTTGAACCGGATCATCTATATCCGAGTTGTAATTGTAGATAGTTGTAAATATTGTTTCTTGTGTACATATCTATATCTTAAATAAACTGTTAGTTCAGTTCATTAACAGCGTCAGTGTTATTTTACACAATCCTCACAGCAGGTGACCGATATCACCCATTAATATCGGTGGTGGCAGCTAAAACTACCTAGGGCATTCTTCAAAGTTTTGTGGACTGAGAGGAGCGTCCGACAATTGTTGGCAGCGTCGGGATAGAATCGCCTGAAACCAGTGACCAGCGAGCCGTATTGCAGTCTGTTAATGCCAGAGTATCCAGTGGAATTCTTGTGTGGTCGTGCCATATCGTCGAGTATGTGCTAAAGCATCGTGCCGGATCGTCGATTGTATGCTAAAGTGTCGTGCCGTATCGTCGAATGTGTGTAAAGTGTCGTGCCGTAGCGTCGAATGTGTGTAAAGTGTTGTGCCGTATCGTCGAGTATGTGCTAAAGTATCGTGCCGGATCGTCGAGTGTGTGATAAAGTATCGTGCCATATCGTCTAGTGTGGACTAAAGTGTTGTGCGTATCTTTATTAGAAAGAACTAAACTGAACTGTTGTGCCATATTACCGCTACATCGTGGAGCTACCTGTGATTAGAAAAGTAATCCAGCAAAGAAAGTATAAGATAAGGTGTTTTGATCATTCATTTCTTCTGACATCTCGAACCAAATTGTATTGTTGTATAATAAATAGTAATTTAAGTAAATTGTCTAGGTAATTTATGTGCAATGAAATAATTGTGTTCAGATAGGTGTAAAGAATTAGTAACCATATTGCTATTGTTTTAAAGAAAGGTCATAATAATTTGAGATGATAATGGTATGCTATTTATAATGATATTAGTGAACTAAATTAATGCATTAAATCTAAATTATTGTTAAAGTAATTGTTAAATGAAGCAATACTGTTTAAATTTTAAGAGTTGCATTATCAAAATTCTAAGCAAATGAAAATTTTAATTGGCCAATACTAGTGAGGAAAAAAAAAAGGCTCAAAAGAGAGCCATAGTGAAAAAAAAAGGCTCAAAAGAGAGCCATAGTGAAAAAAAAAAGGCCCAAAAGAGAGCCATAGTGGAAAAAAAAAAGGCTCAAAAGAGAGCCATAGTGAGTAAAAATAAAAGTGAAGATTTTCGGTATATTTGTTTTAAGTGTGAGAACCAATATTGAATTCGGAAATATTTTAGTGAGGATAATTGTAGAAATTTATGTATGCATGTGTTTCAATTTTTCTTTATGTGGATTTTTTGATTGACATCAATACTTCTATTCAATTTCAACGTATCAGTATTATTATACACTATATTGCCATTGATTATGGGACACTTGCGATTTTAGACATTTTACTAAATATCTAGAAAAATACATGAGGAATCATCATACATGAGGAAGTTTTTCCCTTATAATTTTCAGAGTTCTTAATATAAAATAATATTTTTTTCAGAAAATATGACAAACAACATTGCACACAGTACCCTGTAATCAGAATTAAAAAATAATGAAAATTGTATTAAAAAGGAGTAGTTTTACTAAATAATTTTTTACTGCGCATGCGTCAAAGATATCAAAATTTCATTTGCATATTATGTTAGCTAAATGTATAGAGCAACTTTTGTAAAAGTCTCAAAATTATAGCTTGAAAATTCTGAAAGTAATCGTATATAGAAAAAGGACAAAATCCGTTGTTTCCAAAATGAAGCAAAAAAATGAGGGATTTTATCCAAAAGTAGTCGTAACATCCCGTATTGTGTATTCTACATTGACACTAATCAATGAATATATGGATACAACCCCTCTAGTTTTTGCTTCATTTTGAGAATAACGGATTTTCAACTTATTCAATTGACGATTATTTTCAGAATTTTCAAGTTATGATTTTGTGACTTTCACAAAAGTTGCTCTATACATTCAGCTAACATAATATGCAAATGAAATTTTGATATCGTTGACGCATGCGCAGTAAAAAATTATTTAGTAAACCAACTAATTTTGTGTACAATTTTCATTATTTTTTAATTCTGATTACAGGGTACTGTGTGCAATGTTGTTTGTCATATTTTCTGAAAAAAATATTCTTTTATATTAAGAACTCTGAAAATTATAAGGAAAAAACTTGGAAAAATTTGGGACCATTTTTATAAAAACCTTAATTACTCTGCGAGTATGCATGCTATTTGCATAAAAATGAACACAGTGTATTACAATAAGGCATTCAATCATAGTCTAGAGTTTGAGCGATTTTGCTACATTAGTTTTGACAGGGTTATTCAAAAGATATTCATTCTTTTTTAATTTGTTGACGGTCCCCTATGGAGTTTCGGTAAAAACTCTTCACGGAGATGTATGACGTATACTATTATATTTATACACTAAGAGTTTCGAGATGATTCCTCATGTATTTTTTTAGATATTTAGTAAAATGTCTAAAATCGCAAGTGTCCCATAATCAATGGCAATATAGTGTATAAGTTGTATGTTGTTATCTAAGTGTATATATTGGAATCTATATTGCATAACAGTCAAATCGAATTATTGTTTTACTTTTTTGTTATATTGGAAGTAAATTGTGTGATATCAATGGTTGAGAAAAATTAGAGTATTCAGTAGGTTAATTAGAAATGAAATGTATTGATTATCTGAAATGGTATTAATTAGTATAATAAGTGGAGAAATATCTGTACTAAGTTAGAAATTTCGGAAATATTAATTTGGTAGGTTTAACTATTCTTGTGGGGTGGTTATAACAATCGGTGAAGGTATGGCTTTCTTATTGAAACTAAAAAAGGTTGATCTTCAGGTGATAGCTGAAGAATTGGGTGTTGAATTCACGGAAGATGATACCAGAATTCAGCTTAAGAAAAAGATAATGGACAGTGATGAGTATGACGAGGGGGTTATTAAGGAATTATCAGACGCTATTGTTGCAGAACGATTAGAACAAGAAAAATTAGAGCGCGAAAGGTTAGAAAAACAGGAAAAGTTAGAACGCGAAAAATTAGAAAAACAGGAAAGGTTAGAGCGCGAAGAAAAACACGAAAAGTTAGAAATGGAGAAATTGAGGATGGGACATGAATTAGAAATGGAGAGACTAAGGGTTCAAGGTTCGGCAAATAATTCTAATGTTAGGGAATCTAGTAATGAAAGTAACATCGAAAAATTGATCAAAAGTGTTAAAACTCTATCTATCAAAGTACCAGAAGGGACTGAGGGATGGAATTTATTTTTCAACAGTTTAGAAAGGGCATTCCAAACTAAAGATGTACCGGAAAACCAGCAGGCCGAAATTCTACTAAACATGTTAGGAGATAAGGCGGATAATTTGTTAATTTATACCACTAAGGAACAAATGGAGAATTATGAGGAATTAAAGGAGTTAGTCCTAAGGGAACATGAGCCAACCCCGAGGGCATGTTTAGAAAATTTCCGGAAAGCTAGGAGAAATCCGAACGAAACCCATGTATTATTTGTATCGCGTTTAATAGCTAGGTGGGAAAATTATTGTAAAATTAGAGGTGCGGACACTTATGAAAAGGTCAACCAGTTAATAGTTACTGATAAGCTAATGAGTACGCTAGATGAGGATACTGCAGCATATATTAGTTTAACTCACCAGGGTAAATGGTTAGAAGCTCCTAAAATTGCTAAAGAGTGTGATAATTATTTTGATGCTAAACATAAGTCTTATGCGGTTACGCATAAAAGCTTTAAAGGTAAAGATAAGTACGTAAACAATGAAAAAATGAGACCGAGGGAGGATAATAAATTTAGGGGTAGTTGGAGGCAAAATGGTAGTAATGAGTGTAATTCTTTTCCGGATAGGAAAACAGAGTTTAAGAAGACGAATGATGCTTCAGGGCCTAAATGTTTTAAGTGTGGTTTGAGAGGTCATTACCAACGTTTTTGTAATAAAGTGGGTAATGAGGGAACTAATAATGGCAATAAAGGGCGAGACCAGAAAGCAGGTGTTCATAAGATTATGGTGAAAGAAAATCAAGAGTTACCTAATGGGGCTATTGTGGCTAGAATATCGGCAAAGGCCGAGCAGAAAACTAATGTTATTGGTGAGAAATTAAATAAACTTGAGAAAATTGAAGTTAGTGTTAATGGGCAAAAAGCAAAGGGATTGGTTGATTCTGGATGTGAGATTAGTGTTGTTCATAAAGATTTAGTACCGGAAGAGAAATTAAAGGGAGCGGGTAGTATTTATTTACAAGGGTTATTTGGTGAAGCTGTTAAATCACCGTTAGTTAAACTACCGCTAGCTATTCCGCAATTCGGGCAAACTAATATTATTCATCAGGAAGTACTTTGCGCAGTAACTGATAATATTAATGAGCAAGTAATTTTACATCCCGAGGTGATTAATGAGTTGTCAGGTGTCAATCTTGAGGAGCCATTGATAGAGTCCGAAGAATTAAAAAGTTCCGAAATTATTATTGATAACTCGAATGAAAAGGAAGATGTAAGTAACGATAGCTGTAATGTTTACGTAATAGACGCGAGATCGCAAAATGTACAAAGTCAGGATCCAGAAAAAACTGAAACGGAGGAAAATAATGAATCTATTGTTAGTAACTCAGATATGTTTAAGAAATCCCAGTTGGAATGTAAAGAATTAGAGAAAGCTTGGGAATTAGCTAAAAAGGAAAAAGGGGATTATTATATTGTAAACGGATTATTGTATCATAAAGAGAAATTGTTAGGCGAAACTATAGCGCAATTAGTAGTACCCAAGGTAAGAAGGGAAGAAATCTTAAAATTAGCGCATTCATCGGTATTTGGAGGGCATCATGCAGCCAAGAAAACGTTGCAGAGAATAAGGTATTCTTTTTATTGGGAGGGAATGGCAAAAGAAGCTAAACAGTTTTGTGAATCATGTTTAGAGTGCCAATTGACTAGAGGGATTAAAGTAAATGATAGAGCTCCTATTTCCCCAGTGTCGCGGCCGGAACTTCCATTTCAGGTTGTTAATGTTGATTTAATTGGGCCTATTGATCCTAAAAGTTCACAAGGGCATCGGTATATACTGACTTTAATTGATCAGCATACCAGATGGGCGGATGCGATCCCTCTAAAAAGTTTAACTGCTAAAGCCGCGTGTGAGGCGTTACTTCAAATATTTATGAGAACAGGAATTCCTAATGTAATTGCCTGCGACAATGGAACCAATTTTACTGCCGACTTAACGAAAGAATTTGAGAAAAGGTTAGGTGCTAGTCCAAGATTTTCGACTCCACAGTATCCACAGTCCAACGGACTTGTGGAACGATTTAATCAGACTCTTAAACGTATGCTACATCATACGATTAGGGAAGAAGGAAAAAAATGGCATGAACAAATACCATTTATATTATGGGCGTATAGGGAAGTCCCAAATTCTACGACGGGAATCGCACCTTTCCAGTTATTATATGGTAGAGCGCCGGAGGGTCCGTTATCGATTCTTAAGTCGTCATGGGCAGGAGAAAATAAGGGAGCGCAGTTAGATACTACGCCGATTCATGAGTACTTGGATAAACTGAAGAACCGCTTAGAAAGAGCCGCAAATGAGGCAAAATTGTCGTCTGAGGTTCAACAAAATAGAATGGCGGATCATTATAATTTAAGGTCAAAAGAAAAAACGTTTGAGGTAGGCGATAAAGTTATACTGTTAATCCCCGATTCGACTAATACGTTATATTCTAGGTGGCAAGGGCCGGCAACTATTGTAGAAAAACGAAACCAGCATTCGTTTATTGTTGAGTTAGCTGACGGGAGTAGGAAACATGTGCACCAAAATAAGATAAGAGAATTTATCGCTTAATGTAATATAGTTAATATTGTTTTCGAAGGTGATGAGGAATTTGGAGAAGTTGGGGAAATTCCTATTTTGAACCGGGATCAAGAGATAGAACGGGATATTGAGAGGTTTGAAATAAAAGGGCTATCTAATAGTCAAGTCAAAGATTTAAAGTCCATTTTGAGGGAAAATAAAGAAGTGTTTATGGGTCCTGTACGACCAGCGGAAGTAGGGGAACATCGTATTGATCTGAAACCGGGTGTAGAAAGGAAAAAACCAAAGTTATATAGCGTGCCGGTAGCTTATAAAGAGGAAGTGGATAGGCAGATTCAGGAGTTATTAGAATTAAATCTAATCGAACCGTCGAATGCTGAAATTAGCCATCCAATTGTTTGCGTTGCGAAAAAAGATGCAACTGTCAGAATGTGTATTGATTACAGAGCTTTAAATTCTGTAACGCAGGTTCCCACCTTCCCGATGAAAGATTCCCAAGAAATTATGTATACCGCAGGGGCGGCTAAATATTTATCTTCAATAGATTTATTGAGGGGTTATTGGCAAATTAAAATGGCTGAGGATTGTAAACCTCTGACAGCTTTTACGACGCATAACGGAACTTATCAGTGGCGTACAATGCCTTTTGGATTATCAGGGGCTGCTGCTACGTTTCAAAAAGACATGAATGAGGTTCTCCAAGGTCATCGGAGGTATGCAGAAGCATATATTGATGATGTCATCATTTTCTCCGATACCTGGGAAGAGCATTGTGAGCATGTCAGGGCTGTCATTGAAGAGTTGAAAAATAGAAATTTTACGATTAGACTAGACAAATGTAAATTTGGAGAGAAATTGACTAAGTTTTTAGGTCATGTTATTGGGGGTGGAACTCATGCACCTGATGAGGAGAAAATCGGAGCAATAAGGAAAAGAGACCAAAGACTAAAAAGGAAGTTAGATCAGTTTTGGGATTAATGGGATTCTACCGATCTTATATTCCAAATTATGCTGAGATAGCTATACCTTTAACCGAATTAACCAAAGGAAATGTCAAAAATACTGTACCATGGGATGAAAGGGCAGAAAAAGCATTTAATACTCTTAAAGATGAGTTGTGTAAAGTGACGAGTTTGGCTACACCTATCGTAGGCCGGGAATATCAGCTTCACGCCGATGCTTCCGACCTTGCAGTAGGATGTTGTCTTACTCAAAAAGATGAAAAAGGTCAGTTTAAACCTATAGCTTTTGCCAGTCAGAAATTGTCAGGGGCTCAGCGTGCTTGGCCGAGTATAGAGAAAGAGGCTTGGAGTGTTCTCTTCGGGTTGCGGAAGTTTGAAAAGTGGACTTATGGATCTCAAATTGAGGTCATTACCGATCATAATCCATTAAAATTTCTCACGGAAACAACCCCAAGGTCGCCCAAACTCACTAGGTGGGCTCTAGCCTTGCAACGCTGGAACCTGAGCATTTCTCATCGTCCCGGAGTTCAACATTTGAATGCTGATGCAATTTCGAGGCTACAGAGAAAGAGCTGGGAAGAACAACCAGTTACTAGCCCATCAGTATCAATGTCAAAATAGTAGACAACCTTAAAGGATGTCATCACATGTCTAATTTTTTTGTGTGTGTGTAAATATCTTTTTTTTAAGTTTTGTGTTTATAATAGTAAATTAGCATGTGTATTGTTTATGCGATAGTAGTATTAGTATAAGGTTCAGTAGAGATGTCAGTAGAGAATGTTCAGACACCTGAAAATGCCTATGTAATATTTAGAATGAAGAAATCTGCAAAGAGACTATTGAACTCTTCCGTAATATTATTATATGTTTGGGGAAAATTAGCCCCTAAGAGGCATATTTTCCGCTAAGGTGGGGGGTGTCAGGTTCCTAGAAGACATCTGCCCTGAATTAGAAAGGAATAACATTTCCTTATCTGAATATTTTATGTATTGTGGGTTGTGTATCCGTGAAGCTCGAAATACCTTTCTTTCTTTTCTATAATAACGAATGACAGATGTTGACACAGGTGTGCAGATGACGCACTCGTTGATGAATGAAAGTGATGGCCGCGGGGCGTGCCTCAGCTGTCATCTAGCTATTGGAGTGATGTGTAAACAGGAGATGTCATGACTCAAGGTTGGTATGCGGAATTGAACCAATGGAGGAACTCTAAGAGGCCCTGCTGGGGGAAGGAAGATCTCTGACAAGGTCAACTCTGGACCGAGATGTTGGAGACAGTTCTCGCTTGGCGTTGAGACCGATAGGTCGCTCAGGATTTGTGGTCCTGTTGGATAGTGTATATTTTGAGCGTGGGACAAGGCGTCCCGGTGGATAGTGTTATAGGCCGAGAAGTGAGGCCTAGTACCCTTGTGTATTGAGATTCTGCAGTAATCTCTGATAAAGCGTATCTAACGTGCGTTGAGTGTGAGGAAGAGAGTGTAAGTTGAACGGTACACAACCAACGTTTATTGTAGTTAATTTAATGTTGAACCGGATCATCTATATCCGAGTTGTAATTGTAGATAGTTGTAAATATTGTTTCTTGTGTACATATCTATATCTTAAATAAACTGTTAGTTCAGTTCATTAACAGCGTCAGTGTTATTTTACACAATCCTCACAGCAGGTGACCGATATCACCCATTAATATCGGTGGTGGCAGCTAAAACTACCTAGGACATTCTTCAAAGTTTTGTGGACTGAAAGGAGCGTCCGACAATATTTTTAAAAAGTTTTCTGCTCATATCATCATTTTAAATTTCGATTTATGAGAATTAGGATATTATTATTATTATATAAAGATAATAGCAAAATTGTTAAAACACACAATGAAAAACTTGTTTTCTTAATAGAATGCTAGACTACGTACGTTAATAATAATTTCACGACTCTATGACATAGCAATCGCGTTCATAAGTGTTTTAGAATATTTAAATAAATTTCATATAAAAAAAATTTGCTGAAAAATACCAGTATGACATCTGAATTGAGTAGGAATTGGGAATATTCGGTCAGCGCGGGAGTCACAATAGACTAGGATGTGGGCTTGAATCTAATATTTTGAAATAAATTTTTAAGACAAATATGGCTTTAAAATCTTGATTCTACATTAAACAACGGATAAAAAAACTGAAAAAAAAATTATTAATATAATTTTTAATGGAAAAGGGGAAAATAAACTGTTCCTATAAGTGGAAATCTTTGTTTTCATGATTAAGGCTCTTGAGTCGTTTTTCACGATTTTTTATGTGTGTTAACAAAAACACATTGTCAAGTATATAAAGGAAAAAAAATGGGGAAAAACTTTAATATTATACTTCAATTTTTATGTAAAGCGGCAAACATTATCAACAACATTTGATTTTTCACTAATCACACGCACAGTAGGTACAAGACTTCTTAAGAAGGTTTTCTGAGGCCTCCCCCCCCCCCCCACCAAAAAAAAAAAAAAAAGATGAAACATATTCCCCCTCCCCCTCGTCCCTAAGATTTTGGTGCATAGCTTTATTTAATTTTCCATTCGAGTTTCATTTTATACCTAACAACACCAGCAGATCTTCACTGGTCGGTTTTTCCAAAGCAAACAAATGAAACAAGTGAACGCATTTCTTGTCAAGTTGCACCGTTTTCGCCAACTTACATTTATGCGAATTACGTCTGTCCCGACTTCGAATAAAACAAACCTCGAATCAATTTTTTATTTCGACACAGATTAAATTCCAATTTTCAAGATTTTGTTCATGTACATAGGAAAAGGTTTGATAGTCTTATAACTTGAATTTAATCAAAGCACTATTAAATTTTAAATATTAATTCTTCGTTTAGAAAAATAAATGAATAAATAAATAAATCGTCGCAGAACGTAAAAGAATGTCAGAAACAGCATAAAATTTTTTCGATGTTTGCATGCAACAAAATTTACTGTATTGGGCTAAAAAACTGAAACTGGACCTTTTTACGTACGTTTAAAAAATTTCCTCAAAAAAGCGGAAAATTCTCGAAAAATGCAAAATTTGACAAAAAAGTTTGCCATTGAATTACTTTTACTAATGTTAAAACCGCCGCAAAAAATCCTAAATAGTGCAAAATAAATAAGTAAGTAAATAAAATAAATAAGAAAGGAAATAAAATAAATAAATAATATGGAAGTCGGTACATAATACAACATACGGTACGGTATACTACAAAGCAGGTAAACAAGAATTAAAAATACAATGTATTTTGAAAGTGATAAAGATTTTTTTTTTTTAAATATTCACTATAATAAAGTAGTAAATAGATGTTTCAGATAAAATATACAACTTAAAAATACAATATGAACACAATAGAATGTATTGTAGAGGTCTGCACGGGCTGGGCCGGGTAGACAGAATTAAAATAATTTTTTTAACAAGCCAGGCCGGCAAAATAATTGAACGAGCCAGATTGATAAAAGGGCCGGATTGATAAAAGATATTTAGCGGGCCTACCGGCCCATTATAAAGTTTTAGCAGGAACGATGAAATGTGAGCTTTTTTCAATGAATATGGCTTTCACGAGAGTAAACATAAATGCGCATCACGAGTCGATACTAGTTTGACATCATCAATACATAAATGTAACTTATACAGCGTAAAGATCGGCATCGGTCAGTTATATTGTGTGTAATCCGGGCTTAATATTTTTTTAGAAAACCAGTGACGGGCCGAAATCAGAGCTGCATTGTTTTTCTACATATAGACGAGCCGGGCAAGAACTAGACTTAATTGTTCTCAAGATGTGTCGGGGCAAGACAAGATGATTTGTAAAATTATTAATAGCGATAAAGAACTTATGTTAACGCAATCTTTGAATATGCATATACTTCTTGGTGGTTCTTAAATTCACTTCTCAATAACGCGAAAGTTTGACACATTTTCTAACTAATTTTTAACTGTAAAAGTATAAAATTGAAAATTCTGACTATTGAAGAGATTTGGAATCGAATAGCGTTTTTCATTTTTGGTAAATAAGACACTTGTATAACCTCGTTAAGCACTTAAATAACACACACATACACACATTATATATATATAAAGCCATTAATTGTATTACAATATATGAACCATTGAATTTAATAACTTATACCACATTGAACATAGAGGAAAAAAATAATTAATTAAAATGAATACGAATGGAATTTGTAGAACCAAAGCAGAATCTTCAGGCCCCAAATACTTTAGAACTAAAAATGAAGTGTGTGGTTTCATCTTCGTATTTGCCATGAAAAAGCAAAATAATACGAATTTGGGGCTACCAACATACATCAAACCAAAATTAAATGAAGAAAAATCATCAAAAACAAGGCACATCAAAATTACTAAATTAGATAGCAAAATGGAAAAAAGAAAAAATTAAAAATAATTATCGTCAACATGATAATAAATAAATTAATTAATAATTTAATTAAAAACGGAGTATTGTGATAGCAGAAAAAATAAATCATACACCATAGTTTATCCTATTAAGGTTTAAAACAAAATCATTTAATTTAACATAGATATATGCACATAAATTAATAATTTGAAAAGAAATTAGATGAAATTTTAGAATTAAGTTAGTTCCATATAAAATTTAGGATTCCCTGTTAGAGGTCTGGACGTGCCCGGGCTTGGCCTGTGAAATGGTTCCAAATTTTCTTACGGGCCGGGCTGATAAAAAAAAATCTGCGGGCCTACTGGCCTGTTATAATGATTTATACAGAAACGACAAAATAGGAGCTATTTTCAATGAATATGGCTTTAACGAAAATAACTATAAATATACGTCGCAAGTTAATAACAATTTAACAACATCAATACAGAATTGTAACTTGCCGAGCCGGCGAAATGGTTCCAAATTTTCTTACGGACCGGCAAAAAAATTGAACGGGCTATACGGGCTAGGCCGGGCCGATAAAAAAATTTGTGGGCCTACCGGCTCGTTATAAATATTTATACAGAAACGGCAAAATATGAGCTATTTTCAATGAATATAGCCTTAACGGAAATAAATATAAATTTGCATCGCGAGCCAATAGCAGTTTGACAACATTTATACACAGAATTGTAACTTGTACAGTGTAGAGATCGTCATTGGACAGATACATTGTGTGTAACCCGCGCTTATTATTTTTTTAGCAGACTCGTGCCGGGTCGAGATCAGGTTTACATAGTTTTTTTAACATACAGACGAGCCGGGGCGGAAATAGCCCCAGTTGTTCTCAAGATGTGTAGGGTAGACAACATGATTTGTCAAATAACGAATAGCGATAGAGATCTTATGCTAATGTAATCTTTGGATACATACTTCATGATGGTTCTTAAATTCACTTCTCAATAACGCGAAAGTTTGACACATTTCCTGACTAATTTTTAACTGCAAAAATATGAAATTGACAAGCCTGACTATTGAAGGGATTTGGAATCAAATACCTTTTTTCGTTTTTTGTAAATAAGATACTTGTATAACCTTATTGAGATACAAGAGAATCTTGTCAAATGGTTGACGATTTTACTCCCTTCCCATACTGTCGCTTCCGGAAAATCTATTCAAAAAGCTAACTTCGACCGTATTTTCTTAAATTGCTTGCATCAAAAAATGGATAACGCCATTCGATTACATAGTTTCTGAATAAAAACACCCACTAATCTTATACATGTCCGGAAAAAAAAAAAAAAAAAAAATGAATTCAGAATTGCATCAAAAATCAGCTCTTTTGGATTTGAGAATGAATTTGGACATGAAATATTTAATAAAATGATATAGAAATTTTTTCATAAATCTATTTTTATTATACAGCTTTAAAAGTTGCGATGTTTTAACTTTCCTTTTTTTTCTTTTACACTAAACCATATAAACTTTTAAATGAATCTTTATTTGAATTTTGGAAATCTAAAAATCTAAGTAATCATTAATGTTGCTAATGTGTATTTCCTGTTAAATATACTGTAAAATCATTCCATAGATATGTATGCAGTATTCTTTAAAGGTATCCTAATTATATGATAAAAATCTGATTTTTTTAGAAATAGTAGAAATTGTGACGGGCCGGGCCGGACAGTCCTGTTTTCACTGATTTTTGTACGGGCAGCGCCGGGCCTAGAAAAATATAAAAAGACCGGGCTGGACCCGGGTCGAACTTTTGAGTTTTACAATGGGCTGAGCCCGTGCTGACCTTTACTTCCTATGTTCTCAATTTCGGGCCCTTTCAAAACTTTCCAAGAGAAGCATGTGTTTCTCGTGTCTAATCGGTAATCAGAGCCTGTATAAAGAGAGATTTGGGTGCTTTAGAGCCAAAATACATCAATTTTAATTTGATGTGACAACACCTTTGGCAGGTTAACAAATTAGGTACAAATTAGGGGGAAACCCATTCTCGCTCCTTTTTGGGTTTTTGCAAAAAAGTAAAACTACCGCCATTTTGTTGCATTCGCTTTTTCCCTCTTATCAGCGGAAATGATTTTTTTTCGCCTGATTGATTGCTTTTTCGAAAGCTATACATTTCCCTTTGAACGTTACTTTATTTATTTAATGGTTAGTCCCTTAAGTATGACTTGCGTCTGGAAGTAACATATGGAAATCATTATCTAGTTCTAGAAACTAGGCTCCTTTATTTTTGGGGGAACTAAAGTTGCAATGTTTCTTTAAATAAGCCATGCAACAATACAAAAAAGAAAAAGAAAATAAAAACTTTTAACTAAGCATCATTATTTGAAGTTAGTTCAAACTTAAATTAAAAAAAAGAATTTTTGCATAGAATTTAAAAATGAACAGTGTTGAAAAAATATTTCATATACTAAATTATTGTTCTGCAATATTTTGATTTAAATTATTTTAAGGGTGTATTCGAAAAAACGCTTTTCCACCTTCAACAGCTCGAAATTTTCCAAAACAATTTCAGACACATTTTTAAAAGCAGAAACATGAAACTTGCTGAGAGTATTTTGGAACTGATGTATAAGGTGCCGTGTGGTGTCATTTTAAGCTAAATTCATTATAATTTGATTCATAAGCAATTATCTTCTCAATATGAGCCTTTTTTTTTTTTTTTTTTTTTTTTTTTTTTTTTTTTTTTTGTTCACAGATCTCCCGCTTCGGAAAAATTGGTTCAAAATGCCACTTTGATTGATTTTTTTGCAATACTTTCTGCATTTATCAATGATTTGTGCATTTATTAAATAATAATTGCATTTATTAAATAATATGTGCATTTTTGCGTTGAACTCCTTTCAATTAAGAAATGCTTGTAGAATATAGATAAAATGATATACACGGTCACGCATAGAATTATCTATATGGCCACCCAAGCATGATAATTTCTGGAAATGTGATTTAAGTTGTTTTAAGAATGTTTTTGTTTGAACTAGATTTTAGCAAAATACTGGCGTGTAATAAAGATACTAGGTAAACTACAGGGCTGTAGAAAAGTATTCAAGTGTGTTCCCATCTATTAGAATAAAGTAGAAGAAGAAATTTCAACCAGTTAGGCATTTTTTTGCTAAATTAAATGTTCCATTAAATGGTATAAATATCAACCGACAGATCAAATACAGGGCTGTTCAAAAAATATTGGAATACATGCTTGGCTATCGACAGTAGCATTTTTCTAAATAACGAAGTTTTGTTAAAGATTTTAGCAAATGTTAGAAAATGTTTCATAATCTAGGCTTAATGCATGATGTTTCTTACTTGTTATACATGCGTAAAACTTGTAGACATGTTCGAAATAGTGTTTAGGTCTTTAATATAGATGAAAAAAACTATTAGCTTCCTCAAGGATATGGACAAAATCCCACCGCTCTGTTTTATAATTGTTTTATTTTAACCAAATTTCTTTTAGAGAACGAGAGTTAAAACATAAGAAAAAATATTCACTTTTTGCAAATATTATTTTCTTAAAAGAACTCTTTAACCCCCCCCCCCCTCCCCATCATTTGAAAATCAGATATTATTAGGTGTAATAAGTATTCTCTTTAACAAACATAAAAGATTATAAGTAAGGTTTTAATCAGGGCTTGTATAAAAACCAGTTTTTTTTTTTAAAAACCCGAAAATCCGGTTTTTTTTTTTTTTTTTTTTGGTTTAAACCAGGTTTTTTTCATTATTACATAAATAGTATTAGCAAGAAAAAAATTAGATTATAAAGTTATGATGTTAATGTTAAACATTCACACTGGTACTTTATTTTTTGATATAAGTAAAGCATATAAAAATTATAATTAAATTACCTATAAGTTTGCTTTCTTTAATGAAATATTTATTTTTGAAAAATGTAAACTATTAGTATACTTATATAAGACAGAACATAATGAGGGGTAAACAAACATATTTTACTAAATCAACAAAAAATAAGCTAAAATAGAAAACACTTCCCTGTGTTAAATTTAGAAATCATTTACTCAAGGATGAGATTGACAAAAAAGTAAAAAATCTGAAAACTGTGCGAACGACATTTGAGCAATAATACTTATGAATTTCAAGCAGAATATATATTATAATTGCTATTAAAATTTATATATTTCATACTATTTAATTTTAAGCAAATTAAAAAGAAACTGTTAAAAAAATTAGTTAGAAATTATTTATTTACTGTAGTAAAAAGTTTTTTTTTTTTTATAACCAAGATACAGAACATTAATAAAAGCACTGACATGAATATTTTTTAATTGTAATTTTAAAAATAGTATATACTTTCCTTGAAACAGCAAAGCAAAATAATTGCAACCACACTAGTATATTAATAAACAAATAAATCCTTTTTTTTTTTTTTTTTTTTTTTTTTTTAAACAAAAATATGTTTTTAAGGAATTAAATTGATCATAATTGATTGTTAAAGGTGCAGCAAGCCAACCACTAAGAATGGAGATTTAAGGAAAAATAATAAAAAAATAAAAATTTTAAAGTGTTATTTAAAAGAGAAATTAGTAATACTACAGAAAGCGTATTGAAAATTCAGAACATTAAAAGGAATTCAGAAAAAATGGACTATTATATCAAAGTACAAAAACAAAAGTAAAAAATCTAAGGAAAAATATAAAATTTTCTCAAAATTTTAACCGTTGAATTTTTTAAAAAAATTGAAGAAAAGCCTGAAGAATCTCATCCATGTTACTGTATCAATAATACAAACATCAACAAATGATTATTAATCTTTAACTTTAACTATACATATTTTCTTAAAAAAAACATCAATATGCATTTCTTTTACGCTAAAAAAAAAAAAAAAAAAATCACGTGTATCGATATACCGTAATTTCGGGTGTATAAGCCGCAGATCAAACAATTCTTTTTCGACCCAGAATTTTTTAAGAAACAAATATAACTAGTTAGATCGCCGTAAATATTTGTCTTCTATCACTAAATAAGATTTCTGGGTCCAAAAAGAATTGTTTGATCCGCGGCTTATACACCCGAAATTACGGTACTTGATTTATCAATGAGTGTAATATTATACAAATTGAGACATAAGCTTAGAAAAATCACTATTTTTTTTTCTTTTTTGCAAACTTTATTTTCCTAGTTAAGGGTGTATTTCGATTCAAACTGCTTATTTTCCGATTTATTTTTGAATTCATTTTTGCTCTCAAATGCACCAAACATTCAAAATGTCTTATTTGGAAAGTTCACAAGGTGCCATGATTGTCGATTCTTTGATAAATGCAGGAAATATTGTAAAAAAAGGCAATCAAAAACGGCATTTCGAACCGATTTTTCCGAAGCAAGAGATTTGTGAACGAAAAAAAAGGTCTTATTGATAAGGTAATTGTTTATAAATCAAATTCTAATAAATTTAGCGTAAAAAGACATCACACGTCATTTCATACGTCCATTCAAGAATCCCCTCAGCAAGTTTCATGTTTCTACTTTTAAAAATGTGTCTGAAATTGTTTCTGAAAATTTCGAGCTGTTGAAGGGGGGAGAGCATTTTTTCGAATACACCCTTAAATATATTTTAAACAATTTCTTTATAAAAACAACTCCATGTATTTAATTTTAATTAAAATCTTTAAATAAAAAGACAAGTTTTGAGGCCATTTCTAATCTTAACTTATTTCGTATTTTTGGCTGTACCAGTTCAAATGTTGAAAATATTCTTTCAATACTCACTGAAGAGGCTTTTGCTGTAATATGTTGTTCAACTTATAGTAAAGACGTTGCTATTAAATTTGTTGATTTGAATTTGCTGACTCTTCCACATTTTATATGGGATAACTTCTTTTACTGTATTCTGCTCAAAAAAATGTTCTTTAAAATATCATATAAATGATAAATTTCAACAAAAGACCACTAAAAATATGCACATATCATCAAAAACTTATAAAAAAAACTCTAATTTCGTTTTTAAAAAAGTTTGGTTTCACCGTTCCAAAACTGAATTTGCTGCTCCAAAACCTGATTTGTTGCAACAAAATTATTTTTTTTCTTTGCTTTCTCCAAAAACGGATTTTCATGTCCCAAAATTGTTTTTTTTTTCTGTTCCAAAAAACGGATTTTCCTGCTTCAAAATCGGTTTTTGACTGCTCCAGATCCTTCTGAATGAATGCGACCCCTGTATGCGTTTTCAGAGTGATTTCTATAGATCATTTTAATACATTTTGTATTGTTGATTTAATAAGAAACATAATGTATCATGCACATTATTTAACAAAAATATTTTTTTTTCGTTTAACACCATAAATTGGTACTGTAAATTAAAAACAGAATTTTAGAAACATATCCATCTAAAAAATTATCACTTAAAATTTTCCATTTCTTTTCATAATATTTACTCTGTATTACAAGGTATAAAACTATAACATATTTCTTATCGTAATATTTATTTGATAGTTAAAGGTGTCACTGCTGTAAAGGCATAACGTTACATACTTTATGGTAGAGAATTTGTGATTTTAAATTTTCAGGGCAGACTTTTTAGGATAATTTTTTAGATTTCGATATTTAAAGTGATTTTTGACCCCTTTTTTTAATAAAACAATTTAGCACATTTAAACATCTTATTATAACATATTTTATTTTAACATTTTATTATGATTTAATAGGTAAAAAAAATTGTTCTAAGAAAGCAATATAGCGTATAATGTTCAATGGAATTGGAACTGTTTTCTTCATTATCACCATTTCATATGTGACAATATAATTTTTTTTTTCTTTATATCAGTGTATTCATTTCTTCTGTAGATTTGAGTACTTGGTCAACATAAGAAACTAATACACTGTTTTCAATCGATACGCTATATTTTAATTTATTTTTTTTAAACTGGTTTAATCTTAATTTCAAATTTAAAGCACCACTTTACATATTCATTATTATCTAATTCTTCAAAAAATATTTATTTTGCTATTTATTTATTTACGTTTTATTATTATTGAAATATAGTTGTATTTTCATAATATTAAACAGTAAGAACCATATTTATAATGTACATAAGATAATTGTAACAGACTACTCCCACAGTCAATTTTCATCCTGCTGCCTTACTGTCGCAGACACAACCATAACTTTCTGCTACTGGGGAATATGCATTCTGTCACGACCGTCTAAATCTAATGTAGAAGAAGCAGATTTTTATAACTAACAACAGATAAAAATATTGCCCAGTTAAACTGATGGCATTGACACACAGGCTTCGCATACTAATTATTCATTAGAGCCTTATATTTTCAAGGGTTAATTCCGTTCGAAAAAAAAAGTTAAGAATGGGAAACAGCCCTTCCCTTTCCCCTTTTTATACTTAATCATTGAACCTCCTAAACTATCAAGAACATGCTTTATCATATAAAAAATCTATATCCAAAATTCAGAGCAAATCAGATAATTCTTAATAAAAAACCCATTTAGCATTTATATAATTTAAGAGCAGTTATCCCCCTCTTTTATACTTAACCATTAAATTTCCCAAACTATTCAGAGATTTGAATGAAATCTGACAATTCTGCTTGAAAAACATGTAAATTAAGGGGAGGGGCATAAGCTCCCCGTTCCCCCTGTTTATACTTATTCAATGAACACCTAATAACAGTCGCGAAATCGCCTTATCAGAACGATCCTATATCTAAATTTTGAATGAAAACTGTTAATTCTGCTTGAAAAACCCATTTATATCAATTAGGGGGAGGGGCATGAGCCCCCCGTTCTCTCTCTTATACATATCGAATGAACTCCAAAAACTAATCAGGGAAGCGCCTTATCATAATAAGCCTAAATCCAAAATTTCATGTAAATCGGATATTTTTATTATGAGTTATCGCGTTACGTAAGAACTTACGCATGCACGTACATGCATACATATAGAACGGGCGGGCACATAAGCTCTCAGGATTTGATAGCCTGTTAGCTAATAATGATAGATTTTATACTTATTCCGCATTCTTGCTCCACTAGTGAGCGTATACCGTGATGAGTTTTTCTTAGTATTAGAATATGCACTACTCCAGATAAGTATATATTTTTTCTAGCTCGGCCGCCCATTTCACTAGAGGTTTGCACGGGCCGGAAATTCCACACCTGGGTCTGGACCAGGCCGTTTATAGTTTTACATTTTTAGGCTTACCCCGTACAAAAATTAGTGAAAACAGGCCCGGCCCGATTTGGCCCGACATAATTTCTATTTCGGGGGTTGCCGCCACACCCCCCCCCTTTATACTTATCCAATGAACACCCGATACTAATCATGGAGGCAGATCATCAGAAGGATCCAATACCTAAAATTTTAATGAAATTTGATAATTCTGTATGAAAAACCCATATATCAAAAAGGGGGGATAAGCTTCCGTCCCCCATACTTATCCAATGAACTCAAAAAACTAATCAATAAGGTGCTCTCATCAGAATGATCCTATGTCTGAAATTCGAATGCGATCTGATAATTTGTATGAAATCTAATCTAAATCATTTATCTAAATTAATGGGGGGGTTAGCCTCATTCCCCCCTCCTTATATTTATCCGATGAACCTCCAAAAATAATCATGGAAAAGCCTCATCAGAATGAAATCCAAAATTTCAAGTTAATCGGACAATTTTATTATGAGTTATCGCATTACACAAATACATACAGAACGGGCGGGCACACCAACTCTCAGGCTTAGATAGTTTGTGAGCTAAAAACTAAAGGGTGAAAATAGACAAAACGTTTCATTCAAACTTTAAAAAGTCTTTAAAATATATTATTCCTAGAGTTTCTTAAAAATTTTGCATGCTCTTAAGTCTTAATAAATGCATGTCCAAAAAGTTTTTTTTTTTTTTTTTTTTTTTTTTTTTCTGTGGAATCAGAATAAATTAAAACTATAAATAGTATTTAGAATACAATCTACGTTTTAATACCTTTCAAAAATCTATAAACGTGTACAACTAAGAATATTTCAATTCATTCCTATTTAATGCCTCATTCCTTTCAATAATAAAATATTAGTTCAATACGAAGAGAAAATCCGAAAGATAATCTTAGTACTAGGGCTCTTTTTCGTTCGGACCCTAGGCTTCAGCCTACTCAGCCTAAGGAATAATCCGTCTCTGGTTATGCCTGCAAATATCATGATTTATGTTTTAAAAATAATCTGAACATACTAACCTAAAAAGTCTAATACTAACCTAATGTAAAGTTTGCATGCTACATTTTTACATAAAAATAGTTATGGACAATAATACTAGCATGGAATCATATTATTTGATCTGATCGTTTTATTTCACTAGCTTTTAAAGTATGTTTAGGTAAATATTTCGAAAAGCTTTATATCCAACCATTCGAGATATTGGTAAACAAAACGTTTTTTCAACAAATCTCATTAATAAACTTACTTATGAATTCAGTTTTTATAAAAATATCAGGGAAGTAAACCATAAAGAAATGATATATAAAAGTTATAACTATTTTTCTGGTCTCTACCAGAATTTATGATAGGCTCTATCGAAACGTAATATAAATTTAATCGCCTGTTCATCAAGAAAATTAAAAAATTCATTCCAAAAATTCATTCAAAAACTCATTACTTCTTCCCTTAATCATTTGTACTAGTGATGGGCGATTTCGATTTTTTAAATCGATTTAATCCATACTACGCCCAACTCGATTTAATCGATACTTTAAAATTTTTAATCGATTTCTCTGAACGGAATATAATTTTCATTTTCCTCCAAAAGTCGAAGATAAAATAGACGGATGTGCGAATTCCAAAATTTCAGTGTATTAGTTTCTAAGATAGAAGAATTAAAGAAACCTGAGAACCCCCCCCCCCCCCTGCAAAATAGCGTTTTTTGTTGAGTGATGCACACCAAAAATTAATCAGGATCAATTTTTATTAGGTGCCAGTTGAATCTGAATTTTGATGAAAATCCATGAAAGCGCGAGATACAGCTATTGCGAAATCATAAAAAATGCAGCATATCAGCGCCACCTGTAGGGCAATTTATACCAAGAACTAAATAACACTAATCTATGTCAGAGATTTACTGAATCTCAATTTTGATGAAAATTCGTTCTTGATAAAGCGCTATTGCGTTAATCATGAATAATGCAGTATAGCCGCGCCATCTCTTAAGCGATTTCCACCAAAATGTAATTAGCATTAAATAATATCAAGGACTAATTGAATCTAAATTTTTATGAAAGTCCGTGCATTAGTTCTTGAGATAAAGCTAAAATGGAAACAGGGGCGTGCGAAAAGAGAACTGCGCCCGGTTCAAAGTTCCAATTTAGCCCCCCCCCCCCATTAACTTTTTCTTGTGATAGGCTAGAAGTGATGTTAGTAAAAATTTGGCGCCTCCTAAATTTCCGTGCTCAGAACGACCGCTTCCTTTCGCCCCCCCCCCTTTCACATGGCGCTGAGTGGAAATTGTGAAAAATTCAGTATAGCAGCGCCATCTGGGAAGCTATATACATCAAAATGCAAAAAACATCAATTCATGTCAAGGACTAACTGGATCTAAAATGTTATGAAAATCCGTTCATTCGTTATTCAGATATAGCTGTTGCGCAAATCGCAAAAAATGCAGCATAGCAGCGCCACCTGTTAGACTATATACACCAAAAATTAATTAGATTCAGTTTATATCAAGGTCAAACTAAATCTAAAGTTTTGTGGAATTCCGTGCATTTGTTCTTGAGATAGATACGGGAATATGAGATAGAACGGTCAGAAATTTTTGTCGTATATAGACTCACAGAGTGACAGACAGACACACACACACACACAGACAGATATTTCTTAAAAACCATGAAATCCTGTTAAAGACCTTCTAAAATATATAAATCCATCGAAAACGGGAAGTCAAAAATTTTCACGAATCTAATACTCTCTTCTTGTAAGGTTACAAAAGAAAGTAGAAATGTAAAATCGATTCTGCCCGTAAGATCGATCTTTAGATTCGATGTCGATCTTTAGATTCGATGTCGATCTTCAGATTCGATGTCGATCTCTAGATTCGATTTCGATCTCTAGATTCGATTTCGATCTTTAGATTCGATTTCGATTTTTTTTTCTTTTTCTAGGCTAAATCAGTGTTGAATGCAGGTATTTTTCTGCGACTCCTGAGGAAAGCATCATGTTTTACAGCTCTGTAAGAGAGGGGGAATCGCAATTTGTACATTAAAAAGCATAAAATCTCATAACTTCTGGGGGGGGGGGTAATCCCCTGCGAGCCACCCCATTAATTCGACACTAGGTTGAAACGTTATATTTTTGTTTAGAAGTCCAGTTATTTGAAGTATTAGTTTATTATGTTTTATTTTTCACGCTCGTCTCTTCTAATCCCCCCTTCCGCGTCAGTTTTAACTTACAGGGCCGTTCGAAATATGCATACAGTTTTTAAAATGTCCAATTCTCGGTCTATTTTATTTTAGATCCACATTTTAAATCCTTGACAAAAGATAAATAAAGGGTCGCCCTTCCGCCCGTTTGGGGTTTATCTGCGCCCCGCCGGTGGGCATATTTTTTTGTTTCTTCAAAAGAAACAAAAAAATTTTTGAGGGGGGGGGGTCTTGCACCCTCCCCCAATATACACCTTAAAATTTCGCTCATTTAATTCTCTACCATTTTTAACTTAAAAGTTTAAACTACATGTCACCCCCAGAGCTGTGGACCCCTCCCCCCCTGTCGATCACTCACATAATTTTGCTTATTTCTTCACTTCCTTTCAGTCTTTAAAAGGCTACAACTTTGCTTCTATAGGAGTTACAGTGATGAGAAAAATTCTAGTATATATCTAACCATTTCTCGCCGTTCTTTTTGCTATTCCAGTTTCCCGGTTTCCCCTATAAGACCTTTATTTTTTTTGGGGGGGGGGGGCAGAGGGTTTTTTTCTCATTTTTTGATACAATATGTCTATTCAAAGCTTATGCTTCATACATTATAAATCTAGCATAAGAAATTTTCTCCCATCATTTCAGGTCACGTTACGGACCCATAATGTGTTAAAATTTTAATTTTTCAAACTTCTTTGAAAAAAAAAACAACAACATTGATACATATTAGCGAAACTGGGGTTCGAACCCGCAATCGTTTGATTGCACACGTAATCCCTAAGCTTATTGGCCACCGAGTACTCAGCAGCGCTATTATTTCTTTAGATTGTCATCTTTAAATTCGTAATACCTTTTGAATGGAATGTCCGATTTGAATAATTCAAAAAGATTTATTTCGATAAGGATTAAGGTATCGATAGTATGGTCTAATTTTGGTTGGTGTATTTATCGCGCTTTAAAATGTAAGAAAGTAGTTATATAGTGAGTTAACTACAATAGCTGGACATATGGTATCGCGCGTTTTTTTTTTTATTTTTTTTTATTTTTTTTAATAGAGATTAATATATTCTTTAATATTATAGAAACTTTTTTTATTCATTTAAAAGTATTTCCTGACGATTCAAAATTATGTATCCTAACGATTCAAAAAATACACACGTAATTGTTCAAGGTTTCACTTCTATCGACACTCTCAGAGTGCCACTATTTTTTTTTTTTTTTTTTTTTTTTTCATGTTCGCCCGTCCTACCGCCCCCCCCCTTCCTCACCAATCTTAACTTACAGGTTCGTTCAAATTATGACTACGATTTTAAAAAAGTCTAATCCTCGTCCTATTTTGTTATAAATCCATATTTTGAAACCTCAACAAAAGATACAACTATTCGATTACAAAAATATCTTGAATATGGTTGTGTCTCCAGTTAACACGGTTATATTTAAAAGTTAATGAGAAAATTTTACACCTTTCTTCTTTTACAACTAGACATAGTCGAGCAAAGAAAAATACTTTTCGAGTGCTGCCTTAATCGAATTCGACCATACGATTGTCGTCATGTTCTATAGGTGGCTGACCTACTTTTGATTAAAAACTACTGTTCAAAAACTTTAATATGTGTCTTGTACACGAATCTAGGAAAAAAAGTTATCGGGAAAAAAAGTGACATAAACTACAAAAGCGGAAAAAAGTGACACGGAAAAAAAGTGACGCGGAAAAAAAGTGACAAGGAAAAAAAGTGACAAGGAAAAAAAGTTACCGGAAAAAAAGTGACAAAGAATTGATTTTGGGGATTCATTGCTTAAGTATGAAAGGGGGATCGGGGAGGGGGGCTCATAGTTTAGGTAAATGGGTTTTTCATGCTGAATTAACTGTTTTTGGATTTGGAATTTTTGGATATACGTTCATCCTGAAAAGACGCTTGCCTGATTAGTTTTGGGAAGGGACGATTACCCCCCCCCCCCATCCGTCCTCAATTAGATGAATGGGTTTTTTGCAGAATTGTCCAACGTGTGTCAAATTTGCATGTAGGTTCTTTTCGATAAGGCTTATATATAGTATATAATGCCTGAAGAGATTTAGGAGTTCTAATGGTTAAGTATAGAGAGGGAAGGGTGATAACCTTTCTAAAATTAAATTAATAACTTTTTACGCATAATTATCCGATTTGCTTAGAATTTTGGACATAGGTTCATTCTGATAAGACGTATCTCTGATTAGTTATGGGGTTCTTCTGCTTATTATAAAGGGGGGCGAGCAATTATATCCCCTTAAACTAGAAAAATAGGTTTTTATGCAGAATTATCCCATGTATTTCAAATTTTAAATATAGGTTCTTTCTGATAAGGTGGATCGCTGAATAGTTTTAAGGATTTAATATCTAAGTATAGAAGGGGAATAGAATATAACCCACCTTAAATTAAATTACTTTTTAAGCAGAATTATCAGATTTGCTTCAAATTTTGGATTATAGAACCATTATGATAAGGCGTATCCCTGATTACATATGGGGTTATTTTGCCAATTAAAAATTGGGGCGGGTGATTATCCCCCCCCCCCCCTTAAATTAGATAAATTGTTTTTTATGCTCACTTATCCGATATATTTCATATTTTGGATATATGTTCTTTCTCATAAAGTGAATCCCGGAATAATTTTAAAGGTTTAATGGCTAAGTAGACACTGGGGGAACGGATGATACACCCCCCCCCCCTTAAATTAATAAATGGCTTTTTACGCAGAATTATCTGATTTGATTCAAATTTTGATTGGGCGTTCATTATGATAAGGCGAAGTCCTGATTAATTGTGGGTTATCCCCTGTTCATCGCTCTATACTTAGCCATTAAACCCTTAAAACTATTCAGGGGTTCACTTTGTCAAGAAGAACCTATATCCAAAATTTGAAATACGTTGAATAGTTGTGAAAGAAAAAAAACAATTTATTTTATTTAAAGAGTGGAGGATTAATCGACCGCTTCCCTTATTTAATTATCAAAAGAACCCCATAATTAATCAGAGATTCGCCTTCTTATAATAAGTATACATCCAAAATTTGAAGCAAATCGGATGATTCTGCGTAAAAAGTCATTTATTTAATTTAAGGGGGTTTATCCCCCGTTCCCCCTCTATACATAGCCATTAAACCCATAAAACTATTCAGGAATTCACTTTATGAGAAAGATCCTATATCCAAAATTTGAAATACATCGGATACGTGTGCATAATTTTTTTAAGTCTAATTTAAGGTGGGTATAGTAATCACCCGCCCTCCTTTTTAATTACCAATAGAACCCCATAACTAATCAGAAATACGTCTTATCATAATGAACCCATGTCCAAAATTCGAAGCAAATCGGATAATTCTGCATAAAAAGCCATTTATTTAATTTAATAGGGGTTTCCTCCATCTCCCCTTTATACTTAGCCATTAAATCCTTAAAACTATTTCGGAATTCATCTTACCAGAAAGAACCTATATTTAAAATTGAAATACATGGGATAATTCTGCATAAAAACATATTTCTCTAGTTTGAGGGGGAGAATTGCTCGTCCCCCCCCCTTTATAATAAGCAGAAGAAACCATAACTAATCTAAGATACGTCTTATCATAATGAACTTATGTCCAAAATTTTATACAAATCGGAAAATTATGCGTAAAAAGCCATTAATTTAATTTAAGAAAGGTTATCCCCCGTTCCCCCTCTATACTTAACCCTTAAACTCCTAGAATCTCTTCAGGCATTTTATACTGTATATAAGCCTTACCGAAAAGATCCTATATGCAAATTTGACACACGTTGGATATTTCTGCGTAAAAGCCCATTCATCTAATTGAGGACGGATGGGGGGGGGGTAATCGTCCCTTCCCAAAACTAATCAGGCAAGCGTCTTTTCAGGATGAACGTATATCCAAAAATTGTACCAAAACAGTTAATTCAGCATGAAAAACCCATTTACCTAAACTATGAGCCCCCCCCCCCCCGATCCCTATTTCATACTTAACCAATGAATCCCCAAAATCAATAATAAATCCCCAAAATCAATTCCTTGTCACTTTTTTTCCTTGTCACTTTTTTTCCGTGTCACTTTTTTCCGCTTTTGTAGTTTATGTCACTTTTTTTCCGATAACTTTTTTTACGGTCACTTTTTTTCCGTTTACCCTTGTACACACGTTCAATCCATTACTTGCATTTTAAACAAATTCGGAAGATATTATTTCAAACAGATTACTAATATGAAAATATATCAGCTTTTTGATAAAACTTTTTGTAAATGTAAAACTAACTCATGTTACCCTGCTTCGCATTATACTTTTTTCGGAAAGTAAATTAAAAACCGTTAAATCGAGATAATTAAACAAAAAATAATGATATTTGTTCATATTTGTCGGTGAGTATGAGTGACTTTTTCTTTACTTGTCTCTCCATAGTATTTAAAATATTCTAAAGGTATTTTTGAGACTTCAAGACTTAAATTTTAATATTGTTGCAGTTCTATTGCTTAGCTCTCCAATAATAAGAAAAATAAGACTGTTTAAAAAATCTCTTTCATCTACTTTAAAATACTTACTACTACTTCCTACTGATGTATGCAACAAATATATAACACAGTGATATACTAAAAAACATACATATATTTATCCTTAGATCTGTGTTCTAAAACAACTTTTAAAGCAAGATAAGAAATTTTCACGTGGCATGCACTATCGAATATCAAGGTCAGGGGTCGTATATCAAGTTATTTTCCATCGTGTAGAAACTTTCTATCAGTGAACCGGAAATGACATGTGTTCGGAAGTTAAAAATCTTTAAACACAGTCAAAAAATGGAGTATATAATGGTCTGTTTTTTCGCATTTCACACTTCCGCTTTTACGTTACCGCCCGTACTGTTATCATTACTCATTCCTAATTACTCCTAAATTCTCACACTCTGACACAATATTCTCACACTCATGATGTATCTATTTTGGCTGTCGCGGGAATTCGCCGCAGTTGCATCGTTTGTCCGATAAACGCATCGGTCTTCCTGTCACCTCTGTGGTCATTATTAGATGGACCTATTGTAGTCTAGAGGCTCTTTTGCCTAACGGCATGGGCATGTCTGTGGTCAGAATAGGGTCCTTTCTAAATTTCTCAGGCAAACAGGAAGTTCCTGGCGGTTTGTAAGAAGACGAATGAACGAATTGACAGCTTTTAGATTAGTACTTACCTCATTACAAGACAAGAAGAGATAAGATCTGTTTTGTTCTATGCAGCTATTTTGTTACCAATAGTATGTCTCTAGTGAAAATCTTCTCAGAGCAATTCTGGGAAACCTTTTTTAGTTAACTTGTAAATTTAAAAAAAAATGTGTGCAAGTTCAGATTTGGAATAATATGAAATCTTTATATTTGTTCGGTACGGTGCGGGCCCCTCTAGCTCCCGGGCCCCTGGGCAATTGCCCCCTGTGCCCCCCCCCCCCTCTCACCGGCACTGCTAATAACATTCTGTTTTTGTGAATGAACCTTGAAAAGGACCACAATTTTTTTAGCACTGTTCGGGCCTGGCCCTGTAGAATCAGAACAATTTTTTAAACAGGCCAGGCTGGCAGATAAAAATTGAATGGATTTACTGTCCCTATATAAAACTTTAAATGAAAGAGATAAAATATGAGCCATTTTCAATGAATATCACTTTTCTGCGAATAAATATAAGTGTGAGTCATGAAACGATGCTAATTTGACTACATTAATACAGAAATGTAGCATGTCCAGTGTAGCGATTGGCATCGGATAGTTACATTGGTATTTCAGCTCCAGGCTTAGTTCTTTTTTTCAGCAGATTCGTGTGGGACTGAGATCAGCCTTGCATTTTTTCTACATTGTCGTACCAGGCTGGAACTGGATTTTCTCATTTACTATGATAACGGATATTCTGATGGAAAGTAGTTCATCAAAAATTCGTTGGCTTTTCCCTGATTTTTTGCCTAATCTTTCAAATTTCCCTGATTTATCGAACTCTGGAAAGTATTATCTTCCCGTGATAAACTGAAAAAAAGTTCGTAATTTTTTCAATGTATAATCGCCGAAATAATTTTCAAGGATGATTTTCATTATATAAAATTTGTATTTTTCCGCGGTACTTTGAAGATTTGTGCTTTTTTTCCGCGATTTTGTGACGAAATTACTGTTTTTTCCATGATCTTTTAGCAGAATTTGTATTTTTCCACAGTGATACTTTGACAGAAATTTACGCTTTTGCGTGAAATTTTGTCAGAAATTTGCATTTTTTCTGCGATCTTTTCACAAAATGTGAATTTTTCCGTTATCCTTACACAAAATCTGCGTTTCTACCGCGATCCTTTGACAAAATTCGCGTTTTTCCTGCGATCCTGCGACAAAATTCGCGTTGTTTTGCGATATTTAAGGATTTTTTTTCCCGAACCTGTGACGAAGTTTGCGTTTTTCGCGATTCTTTAACACAATTTGCATTTTTTGTGATTCTTTGACAAAATGTGCGTTTTTTTCGCGATTTTTTTTGATAAAATTCATGTTTTTCAGTGTCCTTTAACAAAATTTGCATTTTTTTTTCAAGATTTTTTTTTTTTTTTTTTTTTTTTTTTTTTTTTTGACAAATTGCGTTTTTGTCACGATTTTTTGACAAAAAAGATTTCGCATTATTTTACAATATTCAACCAAATTTCCGTAATTGAACAATTCTTTGACGAAATTCGCACTTTTACACGATGCTTTATAAAAATTCGCGTTTTTTCTGCCATACTTTGACATAATTCTAATTGTTTTGCGATATTCAACAAAATTTGTGGGTTTTTTCACGATCTTTTGACAAAATTTGCACATTTCTGTTGAATTCTTTTTCTTTCACAAAATTCACTTTTTTGCAATACTTTTTTTTTTTTAATTCTGCCTTTTTTTTTTCTTGCTATCCTTTGACGAAATTCGTTTATGTTTCCTCGATTCTTTGACGTAATTAGCGTTTTTTCTACGCTTCTTGGGTAAATTCATATTTTTTCATGCCTTTGGCAGAAGTCTGCGCTTTTCCTGCAATGATTTGACGAAATTCACATTATTTCTGCGACTCTTTAAAGAAATTCGCCTTTACTTCCACAATCATTTCACGAATTTCCACTTTTTTTCGCAGTGCTATAAAAAAATTCACGTTTTTTTTTTTTTTTCTTGCGATTCCGTGACAAATTTCTCGTTTTTTACGATTCTTTGATGAAAATCGCGTTTCTTCCCAAATTCTTTGAAGAAATTTTCGTTGTTTTTCTAAGACTTTTTAATGATATTTGTATTTTTTCTGCAATTTTTTGACGAAATTTGCATTTTTTTTTAGTTATACTTTGACAAAATTATCGATTTTTTTTACGAAAGATTAACAAAATTGTTAATTTTTGGCTGCCATTTGTCGAAATTCGCGATATTTTACCATGAAGCATTTTTATTACTGAATTTTCGGTTTGATGACCAATTTTTTGCCACCGAGTGCTTTAAATTTTCGGAAAATTCGGAACAAATCGCATGGAAATTTGCGATTTGTATTTGCATCCAATTGATAAAGCTAGCTATTTATCCATAGAAAAAAAAAACTTTTTATTCCAGCACTTTACCTTTTTTTTTTCCCCCAGAGCGTACGAACACTGAAACCGGTTTTTGTACACTTGCAAGAGCTGGGAAGGAAAAGGATGAGTTTTTGATGAGAGTATTTTTCTGATTTTTAATTAATAACTGCTCAACTATTTATCAGAAATATAAAATTCTGAATCTCAGGTAGATCAGAAGAGGTCTTGGACTATTCTCATTTCAATTTTCAGACTTGTACCTGCAATAAATTTTTCTAGACATCCCGCCGCACACATAGCGGAAATTTATTTCATTAGTATAGATATACTTTTACATTTATGATTTTTCAAATTACACAAATTGAAACGAAAATTGAAAAACTGAATATGATAGCAGATTTTTCTATCTTTCATTTAACCCTTTCCGGCACACTGTGCCCGGTCTGGGATACCTAATTTTAATTCGAAACTTGCAGTTGGCACCAATAATATTTTAGTAAAATTTTGGTTTTATAATAAAAGCTTAAATTAAGGAATTCAAAATATCTAAAAAATTCGTTTGTGAATTCCGGTGTCAGTCGGTAATTTCTCATTTTATTAACAGATTTTGCCCGTGCCGGAAAGGGTTAACTATATGGCTGCTTAATTCTAGTTTTCCGCTCAACACATTAAAAATTGTTAAATGATATTTATTTTATAAACAGAACATGTTCTTTATATTTCTGTTTCTAATGACTATCACCAGTGACTCTCAGCGTAGTTCTATGGTCACTCTGTATTACTAGTGTGCGACTAATACCTTGAAACAGAAGACTATATAGCTGGTGTATTCATATAATCAATCACGAGGTTAGAAAATGACAATAATGACAGCCTCGAGAAATAGACAAGAGATCCACCCCATATAATCAACTCTAAAATGAAAAAGGGCTCATAGATTCAGCATTTATGGAGGGGAAAAAGAGCAGAAACTAAATATTTTTTATTGGACATAGAATGTGCCATCAAAAATTTGCTAAGATACATGTCGAAAATTATTGATATGAACGTAAAGATGTTATTGCTGACTTATTTGGAATTTTCTAGCATTTATTCTAGTTTGTACTCAATATATAGCATCTCACATATTTGATTTGTAAAGACTAGGTTAGCTAATAGGCACTAAATTGGTTTCTTGATTAAATATAATTATAATAAAAGCTGGATTACATATTAAATAAATATAATACATCACATGTGCAAAGCACACCACGTCAAAGTCAACAGTAAATAACGCTAGCTCTACAGTTAACGGTTACAGTCAAACTACAAATAGTTGAAGTCAAAGTTAGAGCCTGGTTGTAATAATAATATTTTTAACAGTCCCCCTCAAACATGACTCGAACATCTGAGTCCAAGTTCTGACCGTAATTTCTGAAATTGGATACGAGGTAGGGGCTTTGTAAAAATGTCAGCTATCTGACTTCCACTATTTACATGTTTTATATCTAATAACCCCTCTAATTATTTTTCTCTTACAAAATGAAATCTAACTTCTATATGTTTAGATCTCTTATGAAATTCAAGGTTTTTAGCCAGTTTTATGGCACTTGCATTATCAACAAACAGAGTTGGTTTATTTTGTGATGCTAAGAGCTCATTTAACAGTCTTTGGAGCCAAATCATTTCTTTTGCACCTTCACTGGCAGCCACATACTCTGCCTTTGTTGTTGACAAAACGACACTTTTTTGCTTTTTACTCATCCAAGAGATAGCACCTTCATTGAATTTGCTAACCACACCATTTCTTGAATGACGAGTTTTAATATCACCAGCAAAGTCAGCATCACTGAATACTTCAAGCTGTTTGTTTTCACATTTACTTGGATACAACAGTCCATATCCTAAAGTCCCTTTGAGATGTTTGAAGATTCTTTTGACAGCATTCCAGTCTGATTGCTTGGGATTTTCTAATTTTTCAGATACCACACTAACTGAATAAGCAATATCTGGACGTGATCCTGTAGCTAAATACATTAGACTTCCAACAGCTTCACGATAGGGCATATCTTCACTGACTGGATTGCCATTCTCACTTGTTTCACCTTTTTCACATGGAATTTAAACTGCATTCGAATCTGCCATTCTAAAACGATCAAGAATTTTTCTTGTGTAAGCACTCTGTTCCAGAAAAACAGAACCATCTTGCAACCGTTTAATATTCATTCCAAGAAAACAGTCTAAAGAACCAGTTGTCACTTGAAATTCTTCTTTCAATTTGGTCACAAATGATGAGATTTCATTTTCATCAGTGCCAGCAACAAGACCATCATCAACATATATAACAATAAACAACTTCTTTTCATTATTTGATCTAATGAATAAACAAGGATCCGAGTTGCTACATTTCATGTCTTGTTTTTCTATGAAGTCAACAAATCTTTTGCTCCAGCATCGTGGAGCCTGCTTCAAACCATAAAGACTTCTGTTGAGTCTGCACACTCTACCAGATTTATCGTCAAAGCCTTCTGGTTGCTTCATAAAAGCTTCTTCCTGCAATTCCCCATATAAGAATGCAGTTTTCACATCAAACTGCAGAAGCTGTAGATTTTCACATGCAGCAATACTCAATAACATTCTGTGTCATATCTAGCAACTGGACTGAGGGTTTCATCATAGTCGATACCTGGCTTTTGTGAAAAACCTTTCGCCACAAGTCTTGCTTTGAAACGATCAATTGATCCATCACTTTTGGTTTTAATTCGGAGAACCCTTCTGTTGGCAATGACTTTCTTATCTTTCGGCAAATCAACAAGATCCCAAGTGTGATTTTCTTTCAGTGAAGCCATTTCATCATCCATTGCTTGCTTCCATCTTTCAGCATCACTGGATTGCATTGCTGAAGCATAGGAGTTAGGGACATCATTCTCTGCCAATAAAACATAGTCTTGTAAATGAGAAGGCGTTTTGATCATTCTTTCACTACGACTTTGCAATGTCACATTATTTACACAGTCTTCTTCATCATACTTCAAAGTTTCATCAGGTTTAATTAAACTTTCTTCATTTGAACTGATAATACAGTCAAAAGTTTTATTCTGATCCAATGGAATTTCAGTTAGATTTTTGGAAACGAAGACTTTCTCTTCTTTGAATATGACATCACGGCTCAAAATTACTTTGCCATCAGTTGGAAGCCAAACCAGTGGTGTAGTCCTGGAAAAAAAAGTGGGGGGACGCTCATAGTCTCGAACATTTGGCGCCATCACCCATAGGGCCAACTTCTATGGCCAATTTAATTGTGAATTCCTGGGAAAATTAATTGAAAAATTAAATTTAAATTAAAAAATTAATTTAATTTATATTTAAAAATTAATGAAATTTAAAATTAAATTTACGTTTACATTTAAAAATTAAAATTTTAGCAGAATACATATTTGTGTGCTATCGCCTGTCAAAATTGCCGTTATAACAGCGACTCTTTTACAAAATTTGCATTTTTCCTCAGCTCTTTGAAGAAAACGCGCTTTTTTGGCAATGCTTTAATTTTTTTCGGTTTTTTTCCTCGGCTATATGGCAAATTACGAGTTTTTCTCGCTATTCGTTTTCAAAATTCGCGTTTTTTCGCGGCTCTTTTACAAAATTAGCGTTGCTTTAGAATGTTTTGATGAGATTCGCTTTTTCTGCATGAACCTTGGGCGAAATTTGCATTTCCCCCCGCTG
>CAXHSM010001536.1:0-23653 GCA_964019185.1 Maratus speculifer
GGCATTTTTAAGATGTAGTTGGATATTCATAGAATCAGACATATACAATCCACTAGTATGGTAAGCAAAAAACAAATATATTTTTTTTATATATCAACAAAAGATGCTTTTAGATTCACAAAGATGAACAGCTTTCTTAAATGTATTTCCGATACTTGTTTAGGAATTTGGCCTTTAAGACATTCTATTCAATGTTTAAGAAGTAGTGATTGGAAGAAAATATCAGTTTTTAAAATTTTTGCAATAACGTCAGAAAATATTTAGTTATTTTAAAAAAATCGAAAAAAACCTAAGAATTTTAATTGCAAAATTTTTGACAAATTAAGTGTTGGATTTATTTTGTGTGTTGCCAAAAATAATTTTCTGAATTCTTGTGTTTGAAAACATAGTTGTAATTTAACAAATTGAAATGACTATTTGGAAAATGATACATTCACAGACTAAATTTTAAAGATTTATAAATAAATTCTCTATAATAATAAACATCAATTAATAATAATAATAAACATCATTTTTATGTTGATCATAACGAATCATATATTACATACGCCATGCAATAAACATTAACATTCCTAAACCAATGATTAAAAAAAAAAAAAAAAAAAAAACAGTAGTTTATAGATATACTACTTTAACTGTTTAAAATGTGCATTTTTTTTCTTGGATGGAGTTAATTAGACTGACTTCTGAACGCCTCATATTACGTACGACATGGATTAAACATTAATATTCCTGGACCCTTCATGAACAAATTTTAAATGAAATTTCATTTTTACAATTTTTGGAACTGCAAATTTTTAAACTTGTAAAAATCGCACATTTTAAATTTTTACACCGTTCCGTAGAGAAAAAAAAATCACTTTTAAATGAAATTTGTTTGAAATCTTTATTACAATTTGTTTTCAAATTATTAATTTTTTTAAAAGTTTTTATTACTTTTTTTGTCATTGCGGCAATAGAAATATTCCATTTTTGAAAATTAAACATGGATCAATCAGAAAACGACTAAAATAAAATAAGTTGCGGAATTCAACCAATAAAAAGATTAAGACATACATCAGATTACCCACTTCTTTACCGAGAACAACAATTATTTTCCAAATAGTTAATAAATAAACAACAATACCCGGATTACAATGTGAAGCTTAAAATCGCCATTTTGTTTCAATCCCATCAATATAGTGCGCATATGATATATGCACCCATTTTTGGTGCTACTTGGTTATCCCGTTGACCAATTCCCCCAAATTGTACAAATCGCCAAATTAAAAACCAAATTATACATATTGACACAATTTTTATTTTAAATAACGAAACAAAAAATAAATTAATAAAACCTTAATGAAAATACGAATAAAAAGTTGAAATAAAAATCACTTGATGGATTTTTAAACGTGTGTTTCTTGCTTAATGTCATTAAATGTGACATTCTGGATCATCCATTATTGTGATTTAATCTTATAGTTTGATGATAATTTTTTGGTCGACAGGATAATTAAGTAGTACCCCATTTTTTTATATGTCATAATAATATTGATTTTTATATGCAATTTACTTCTTTTGCCACTACTTAATAATCGGCCAAAAACATATCGCCAAACTATAATATAAAAATGCCAAAAATGCCTAGTCGTAAATGTCACATTCATTTGGCGAAAAACACGATACACGTGTTTTTCAACTCACCAAGTGATTTTTAATTTGCCTTAGTTTTTACTGATTTCTATATTCTTCCGTTATTTAATATAAATGTTATGTCGATTCGTACAAATGTTTAAAAAACTGCTTGGCAGATGAAACAATGAATTAGCTGCCAGAAAATGTGCACGACAGATCCACTTTATTCACCAAGTCCATTTTCTCCAGCTCGCCAATGTCTCTACACAGGAAAAGTATAAATTTCATTTACAATACTAAAAGAAAAGAAATAAGAAGTTGAATGTAGATACTGCCATTGCAGAATTCAGTTTCGCCTCCGATTAGAAAAAAAAAAAAACGATAGAGGTTTTTTAGAAAGGCAACCCCATTTAGAATGCAATGAACTAACTTCATTTTTCTTGTGTTTATCCATATAATAGCAAGCAGAACGGCGTGAAATACCCAATTGATTAGCAATTTCTCTCTGAGACTTTGGAATTGCGGATCAATAAAGATATACAATTTGACGTGCTACTTCTTCATTGACTAGATTCATCAAAAACGGATTTTTTTCTTTAGTTTAAACGCTTTTTTATAGACTCTGAGAAAAAGGAAATGCATTTTAACAATAAAACGAGTGGAATCCCGTCGAATTCGACGAAAGAAATGTTTAAAAGACCCGCTCGATTTGGTTTTAAAAAAAAGCAAAAGTAATTACATTATTGAATCAATATACAATAAATATATTTCCAAACTTAATGTCAAGTTTGCCAGTTACAATTTTGCATGCAAATATTTGCACATCTTCAGTTAAAATTGTAATCTGAGTGCCGGCGAAATCCAGAAATTTTATTTTATATGCACTCACAGAAAAAAAAAAAAAAAAAAAAAAAAAAAACTAATTTTATTTTTATTGTGACATTGATTTCACTAACTGAAGTCATCTGAAAGTAAAATCTCAATCTCAGTGTCCTTAATAAAAAGAAATATTGAAATGTAATATCGTTATGAGTAAAAATGCGATGTTTTAAATAGTGACGTCATTTTCTCTTCAAATGTTTTTTAAAAGTTACTTTATTAGTAATATGGAAAATTCGTCCGTAATAACCCATTTATCTGGTTGCTGAATGACATCATTTTCCTCATTTGAAATATTTCTTACTTTGCTTTAGACATTAATTTTTATCATAAATTATTTTCTGTTATTTTATTTACATTATTAATATTATTTCTCAGTAAATATATTTTTTACCTCAATTAGTGCGTAATTATATGCAATCATTTTATTGTGGTTAAATTTTACGAAAACAATTAACTTTTTTCTTTTAAATGCGAGGGCATGTTCACTGATGAAATAAAGTTTCTGACAGAGCTGGTAGAGCGTTCCAACTTAATGCTGGAATCTGTCGTAAGTTAACAAGCTGCGCAAGCTGGTGGCAGGGGTGCAAATGAATGCGCGGGTTTGACGTCATATATGCGCAGATGTTTATTATCTCTGCATCTCTTGCGCATATTTTCCAAATTTTCACTCAACCATGAATGATGAATCTGTTGTTTACCAGATTTAATTCAAAATATTTTTTGTTACAGTTTGTTTTGATAAAAATATGCAAATATATATATATATTCACAATATCATTTTAATTTCGGGGAAAAAAAGTACCTTAATGCAGCAAAAACACTGCTTTTTGCCAGAAACGAAAACGACATTGCGACTATTTTTTAAATACACATATTTTTATCAAAACAAGCTGTAACAAAAAATGTTTTGAATTAAATCTGGTAAACAACAAATTCATCATTCATGGTTGAGTGAAAATTTGAAATTCATGACTAAAGTTTTAACAGGTATTCTCTAAAATGGTTTTGTCTGCTTCTCTTCATATAATTTTGAAATTGTAAATATTGTAGACCTAAATTTCATGAAAGCTATTCAGGTTAAAAGGAAAACATTTTTAATATATATGCATACAGTATTTAAATTTTAATCTATATTAATTTTTAATATAAATTCTCAAAATAGCTTTGTCTGTTAAAAAGGAAAAAAAAAAGAGAGAGATAGAGAGTCTACTCTACGATTTTAGAAAAATGATTGTCTAGAACGTTAAATATTTAAACAAATAAATTAACAATATTTCTTTGTTTAACAAAACAACATTTAATACATATATTTAAAAGTAAAGTTATTCCGAATATACGTATAATGAAATAGGTTTTTAAATAAAAAGAATGAAATGTTTGCAAGTTAAATAATAAAAGTCGATACGACCAAGAAAACATCGGATTTTTATCGTCTGCTATTGGTAAATGAAAAATGGTGCTGAAGTTGAATATTTTATTTAGTATTAAATTCTGTACATTTCTAAATATTGATAAACATTATATTATCATAGGGAATATAACGGTGTATACAATTTTGTATAATTTAGCTCATCAAGAATTTAGTAGAATGTGACACAATTTCAAAATTTTTCATACTACTTACTAAATTTAATGAGTCATCTTTCATTACATTAAAAACATAATTAAAATCGAACATATTTTAATCAGCGATAGTTGTATCGCATAGTTAAATGATATTTCGTCTTAGTATATTTTATGTTAATATTTAGTCATACTACACTTATTTATTCTATAATTATTTACAATATTTGAAACCTAAAACTTATTCTACAGAATATTTTAAAGTAACATTTTATAGAAACAAAAAAGTTCTGTTGCCATTCACACAAAAGAAACTGCAATCTACTTAATAATCCTCTAGTTATGCACCCCTGCCACTAGATGGCATATGCCTTGACCTCGCCTTTAATCTTGCGGACAGCTCTTCCATAGGAGTTGGAACGCTTGAAATATATGCAGTTTTGGTTTCTGACTCGTGGAAAGTAATAATGGAAAATAAATTTTTATTATCGAGAGAAAAACTAAACTAAGTTTCCACCACTTTGAAGAAATATCGTAAAAAAGCATTTAAAATTAAAAATAAAATATAAAAATGGAAATAAATTAAAAAATAGCTAAAATGGGCACAACTACAAATAAATAGCTTTCATTTAAAAAATAATTATCAAAATCGGTTGAGTAGAAAATTCAGGACCGATGATACGACATTTTTAGCTTGTCTGAAAGAAATAGCATCGGAGGCTAAAAAGAAATTTTACAATATATCAAAATATTATATTTAAATATCAAAGACCATAGAATTGTTTCCAATTTGCGCGCGCAAAATATAAGATGCTAGTGGCAATTATAAAATTCAATTATAAAGATTATCGCAAAATCTCAAATACTAAGTTATTATGGCTTTTTTTCTTTTAATTATACAACAATAACAACAACAGCAAAATAAATAATAATAATAATAATAATAATAATAATAATAATAATAATAATAATAATAATAATAATATTTTTTAGTTTATTTCTTTAGTTTAAATATGTTTTATTGTACTTTAATTTAAAAAAAATGAGTGCGTATTTTCTTTGCTCTACGTGTTTGAATTCTGGAATCTAACGAAAACATCAAACGAAAATGACGTATACTAAATCTCTGTGCCGTAAGCAAATAAATTGTGCTATTTTTTATCTGTGTTTTTTTTTTTTTTTTTAATATAATTTTTTAACTATTTGGAACTAATGTTTCGTAGTAGTTGCATTCAGTAAGGTTACCTTCATATGTACGTTCTGGTATTCGCGTTTGTAATGACCGAAAGATGGCGTTGTTATAGACCTGATAATCGTTTGTTTACGTTTGTTTGTTTACGTTCCATGCTGTAGCACTGTAGCATAGAACCAGTTTAAAGAGCTAGTTAAAGTGCAGTTTTTTTATCTTTTTTATTTAATTATGGGAGATAAATTACAAATATCGACAATTTTAGAATTTCTAAGATGCTGGAAAATCTAGTAATTGCTTTAGAGAAGCTGAAGCAATTATTGATTCAAAGAGATTAGTAATGTGCGGCATTAAAGAATGCAAAGAAGAAGAAATAGAGATTGTAGGCTCGTGTTTACAAACAAGCCAAACAAAAGGAAATCCCCATATTATTTCAGGTTTGCTAGTAAAGGAAAACAAAAATTTGAAAATAAAAAAAAAATTCTTGCTCTTGCAAAGCTGGGTCAAGCAAATCATGCAAGCATTGTGTTGCGGTCATGTTATTTTGCCATGAGTAAGTCAAATGTACTTTTTTATATTATAGATCTAAACTTTGTGTATAAAATTTTGATTTTTGATAATTTTAATACAAAGAACCCAACGTTGCATTCGTTATAGAACTGTTTATTTATTTATCGGCCTTTTAAACACTGATTTCAGCGGAAGATGCTCATGGTATCAGTTCTATTTCTTTTAGTTCGACTTTGTCCGCGAGAGGGCGTCTATTTCATTTCAAACGCGAATAAACAGAATCAAAATACGACAAGTATTTTTTGAGATTTGCTTGACGAAAGAATTTTGTTTGACTTTTAATATCGTTTCGTAGCTGTTTATTTCCAGAAAGTAATACTGCGCTGTGTAGCCTTCGCTTCTCTCAGACAACTGGATATTTAAATTTCTAGATAGACAAATTTCTAAATAAACTAGACAGATAAGTTTGTTTACTAACTAGATAGATAAATTTCTTTTACGGCCAATGATGTATATAGTATGTTAAACTCTTTCATCGTTTATGTTTAAATTCATTAAATACTATTTACACGCATTCTAAAAATCTAACAGCTTTCAGTTTCATTAAATCGTTTGCTTTTGGCGAGGAAAATGGCTGCTCGCCAAATCGTTTGATAATCACGCCAAATATTCAAAAGTTTTTTATTTTTTACATAATTTCTATCGTGATTCCGCCACTAATTTTGACTGATCCTTTATTACATACATAAGTAGTTTAATTAGTATTTTTTTTTTCAAAAGTTTCTGAGTATGTCCAGTATGGAGACCTTCCTTGTAAGGTGATTGTCTTCCATACAGCTGATCCCAGGTTCAAATCCTGCCAACGCCAATTTCTCCAATTGATTTTGTCTTTTGTTCTGAACTAAGGTGCTCATCTTCCATACTATTGATCCCAAGTTCAAACCCTCCAACGCCAATTTCATGAAAAACTGCGAACAAGTATAATCAAAAGAATTCGATTACATTGTGGTATACAGGGAAAAATCGTTTGGAGAGTATTTTAATGACCTTATGCTTTTTCAAATATATCGGAACTGATATAAATCACTGAATTTCACAAAGATCACGTTAAAACGGAGCATTCATAGCATTTTTTGTTAATTTATAGGTACACACAAAAGAAATCGGTTTTGCGTAATAATTGCTAGAGAGTACGTTTTAAAGTTCGTTATGCGCTTTTTAATTTAATTATTTTTTCGCATATTACTCTTTATATATAAATTCTATACCTCATATACAGGGCTTGAAAAAAGTAGTCGTTTATCATTTTCCTTATTAGAGGAAATAGCTGAAGGATAATTTTCAACTATCTCTTAAATGAACTAAATTTTAGAATGAAAGTTGTTAATATATACTAATCTCTATCTTCTATACAGGACGGCTAAAAAATTCAGATGCTTTTCCGATTGTAGATAGGAACAGTTGAAATTCAATTTTGGCATGCGTTACACATTTCCATATGGTGAAATGAGGCGTAATATTTTAATTTTTTAAACGGTGCAGTTTTGTTATGTGTTGAATGGTGAAAATGATAAAATGATTCTGAATGTGTTGGAAAGTGCTTCATAATCTTGGCTTGACGCATGATTATCTCTTTCTTGTTTTTCGGGAAACTAGTATAACTTTCCATATGCAAATCAGTGGAAACAAGGGATCAAATTTTCGGATATATCATCAGATGCAGATCGATCAAATCGGAAAAATAAATCCGCAGTTCATGACGGAAGCGTACATTTAGTAAAACGTAACAAATAGTAAAACGAACAGTTTCAAACAAATCTGTAGATAAAAGGGTAAACTTCTTAAATGCAACTCAGTTGAGCTTTGATAAAAAAAAAGTCCTTCCGGCAATGCCGGGAGGAAGAGGTAGCTTTCATATACTTATATATTTATTTATTTATTTTAAGGTAAGTTACATTGTTCAAAAATACTAAGCTCAATTTAGTGGAAATAATCTTATAAAATTAGTGATTTTATAAGATTGAATACTAGTTTTTGTCAAGACTGAATATTAATAGAAATTTTTAGAAATTAGTCATCTTTTATTCAACCTGGTTTTATTTTAAGCGATTTAGAGAGTCACCAAATTCCACGATATCATAAAGTGTATGCCATTTTAAAGCAACATTGTGGATCGTTCAGATCAGACCGTTTCAAAATGTCAGCCATAAGCAAAATTCAAAGTGCTATAACTCAATCATTTTTTAAGGTATAGACAAAATAAAAAGTGTTCTGGAATCGTTGTTTTAAGTTCTAACACGTAAAAGAAAAATATTTTTCAGCTTTTAATTTTTTCGCATTTAATTTTAAATTTTTTAAAAAATTTAAAATGGCCACCATTTTGAAACAAAATGGCGAATGATGCTGGCCAACGAACTCGGTCGAGACATTTGTATGTACTATGTACATACCAAGTTTCATTGAAATCGGTTCATAAATACGCGTGTTATCACGTGACAAAAATCAGATCGTTTCAAAATGTCAGCCATAAGAAAAATTCAAAGTGCTATAACTCAATCATTTTTTAAGATATAGACAAAATAAAAAGTGTTCTGGAATCTTTGTTTTAAGTTCTAACACGTAAAAGAAAAATATTTTTCAACTTTTAATTTTTTTGCATTTAATTTTAAATTTTTAATTTTTTTAAAAATTTAAAATGGCCGCCATTTTGAAACAAAATGGCGGATGATGCTGACCAACGAACTCGGTCGAGACATTTGTATGTACTATGTACATACCAAGTTTCATTCAAATCGGTTCATAAATACGCGTGTTATCACGTGACAAAAATCAGATCGTTTCAAAATGTCAGCCATAAGAAAAATTCAAAGTGCTATAACTCAATCATTTTTTAAGATATAGACAAAATAAAAAGTGTTCTGGAATCTTTGTTTTAAGTTCTAACACGTAAAAGAAAAATATTTTTCAACTTTTAATTTTTTTGCATTTAATTTTTAATTTTAAATTTTTTAAAAAATTTAAAATGGCCGCCATTTGAAACAAAATGGCGGATTGTGCTGACCAATGAACTCGGTCGAGACATTTGTATGTACTATGTACATACCAAGTTTCAGTGAAATCGGTTCATAAATACGCGTGTTATCACGTGACAAAAATCAGATCGTTTCAAAATGTCAGCCATAAGAAAAATTCAAAGTGCTATAACTCAATCATTTTTTAAGATATAGACAAAATAAAAAGTGTTCTGGAATCTTTGTTTTGAGTTATAACACGTAAAAGAAAAATATTATTCAACTTTTAATTTTTTTGCATTTAATTTTAAATTTTTAATTTTTTAAAAAATTTAAAATGGCCGCCATTTTGAAACAAAATGGCGGATGATGCTGACCAACGAACTCGGTCGAGACATTTGTATGTACTATGTACATACCAAGTTTCATTCAAATCGGTTCATAAATACGTTAGTTATCGCATGACAAAAATCAGATATATATATATATATATATATATATGGTTATATATATATATATATATATATATGTCAACATTTGATCGGAGGGTGGTTTTGGTGTCTGGGGGTCATGATCGGTGAAAATATACCAAAATTTTCCGGAAGTACTTTCCTCCGGACGGCTGCAATAGGTAGCTTTTTACTTTTTGTAATGAAAGCTACCTAAAAAAAGAGTTTAATTCTTTCTTGCTTATTTATTTATGTCATGATGCGATTGTTTGTTTCCTTAAAATTGTATCCAATCTGCAACAATTTTCCTCTCAATTCGGATAGATAAATAATTTTGTCTGCGACATTTTTTTAAGAATTTAGTTTGTCTGGATCTTTGTTTGTTAATGCATGTAATCCGTATAAATCTTCAAAAATAAAATTGTTTACTCATCTTCACAATCATCTGAAGGAAGATTAGTTTTAAGACCAACATTCAACAAAGTAAGATAAATAAATTCTCGGTTCAGAGATCTTAACGGTCGCTGCTCAAAGAAAAACATTTATTTTGACTGTTACACTACTTCCTCAAATCTAGAGATATGGACTACGGATTTTACATTTTTGTTTACAAGATCTTTGTGCATATATCCTATGTCTATTATCAAATATCTCATGTCGCACACTTATTCATTGAGTAGCACAACTAAACAAACATACTTCTTGAGACATATATTAGTGAATTATTAATATTAGCGAAAAATACCATTTTCATCTGACATTAGCAAGTATAAATGCCTTTGAATATGGGCAAATGAAAGTTTTATTGTTTTTGAAAGTTTTATTGCTTATGATGTAGACAGCGTTACTGCTTATATATGTTAACATAATCAAATGTAACATGCATCATTATTGAATTACCTAAATTACTTTTGACTCTCATACATACAATTTCTCATTTTTATTTTCACGATTCATTACGTATAAATCGAATTTAACTTTTTTTGTCTATTTTGAAATCTTCAGTTTTTGAGTTGGGTCATTTTACAAATAGGCGTACAATGTCATGAATTTCATCTCATCCACTTCCATTAGCCAGTGACGTTCATAAAAATGATAAATGTTTCCAGCTCTTCAAAATTTTATAAATTACTTTTATGATTATTTTTGACGCCATCCAACCAAATTATGTCAAAACTATTACTTCATCCACTTAATCAATTTATTCGTTTTCAATATTTTCTTCTCTAGAAATGCAAAATCATTAACTCGGGTCATTAATCAAATGTGATTTATCAAATAATAATAATAATATGAAACATGAAAGTGTGATTCCAGGAAAATTTGTTTGCCAAATCTATTCACTTTAGGAAAAAGAGGAAGCTTTAACTACACATCAATATTCTGTTTATCATATGTACTGGACTGACTTCCATATAGTTTTAGTGAAATCGACTCTCATGTAATTTTTGTTTCAAGCAATATAAAATATTATTTACAGTATAATTTTATTAGAACCTGACAATGCCATCATATTGAATTGCTTCCTTCTGTTTATCTTTCCATTCTGGAATTTTTTCTAAATTGCCCATATAAGAAATTCATTACAGAATGTGATAGCATAATTTCATTTGAAAATTAACGTAAGTTTTTATATATGTATGGTAATAAGTTTAAACATATTTATACAGGGTGTCCAGTAAATAAAAGACCGATTTCAAAATTGAATTTCTCAAAAACAAAGATCGATAGAGTTATGCAGTAAACAGTTTGTTTATTAGGTAAGCTGTAAAATCTTATACAGAAATTCCGAGCGATGAATATTTTGAAAAGATTGTATTCTAATTGCAAAGAATGCTTGATTTTACATTTTTCTTGTTTTAGATTGCTTGCAGAGAGCGAGTTTTTTGGCTTACGGTGCCGTATTTTAACAATTTTTCGAACTAAATTTTTGGAATTTCGAAATTTCCGAAATTAAAATTCCAAAAATCGTTAAAATATGGCACTATAAGCCGAAAAGCTCATTTTCTGCAAGCAATCTAAAACAAGAAAAATGCCGAATCAAGATTTCCTTGCAACCACAAACCAATCTTTTCAAAATATTCAACGTTCAAAACTTCTGTATAAGATTTTCACGGCTTACCTAATAAACAAACCATTTACTGCATAGTTCTATCTATCTTTGTTTTTGAGAAATTTAATTTTTAAATCGGGGTCTTCTTTGCTGTATACTCTATATGTATATATATATATAGATGTGTGTGTGTGTACTTCATTCAAAATGTGAAATTTATAACTCAGTAAACATTTCGAAAGAATATAAAAATCCCATACAAATAAATATAAACATTCAAAGATTAAAATATTATAATTACACAGGCTACACGACTGTTTTTTTCTCTTCAGTGAAAGGGCATAAAGAACTATTTACCCCCTCTCCACTATATACATACATATGGTTAATATTATATATATATGGTAAGTATTGTATATGCATGTTAAGTATTTTATATATACAGTGGACTCTCTCTATTCTGAACATGGGACCGACCAAAAATGTTCAGATTATGGGGGTATTCAGTACAGAGGGAGAATCGGAAATGTATTACTACTACTACTATGTATTGAATTTACAGTCGGTATAAAATATTTAGCATGGTTAGTCATACCATTGTGCGATGCCAAATTAAATTTAGTCTGTTTTGTACTGTACCATCTCATTTTTTTTATTACAATTTTTTTTTACAAAACATACATTTGCATTACAATACACCTCTTGAAAATATAATCAGTATGTTACTTAAACAAATAATTTTAGTCTGTTTTTGCATTGTATATGCTCATGCAATATACGAGTTCGTGTTATCTGGCTGTTTAAGAAGTGGAAAAGCTTTGAGGTGATGTTCAGACACATAGTTCAACAGGTCTTGAATGAGTTGTAACGGTTGGGTGCTCGTGCTGGGAGTTAAATGCAGACATACTCGTGAATTAAGATAGAAACACAGTTTATTAAAAACTATAAGGGCTCAAGGGAAGTGGAGCAAGTCTAAATTTTCACAACTGAGAATACTATTAAAAGACTAAACGCATACTCACAGCTCCGGAAACTAGCTCAATCGGGGCAACTCTGATTACTTCTCAGCTATCTTCGGCTAAACTGCTAGATAAAATCTAATTAGACAGCCCGTGGCTGTAGATATCCTTTATTCACTTTGAGATAATCAAATGCAATTACTATAAATTTCTTACCACCGGCCCACTTCTCAAACTGAATACCGAAACTCCTTCACAACTCACTGGAGGCTCGATGCTACTTGCAATCTGCTAGATACCAGCGGGAAACACACTTCGCTGACTAATATTAATATCGCTAGAACACTCTGCTGGCTATCGCCAGAGACTCTACTGCTAGCTGACTAATGCTCTGCTGGCTATCGCCAGAGACACCCCACTCACACTCAAACTCCAAGCTTTTATATGCTGCAAACTGAGATAATTCAAATTTACATAATACTACTAACCGCGAGCCTAACTGCAGAATCCGAAAGAGACACACACACTCTAGAAAGTTAAAGTAAAAGAGAGGATAGATGTCGCTTTTACGCTTACACATGTTAAATTATTGACGTCACGATCTCAGAAATACTAAAGTGCCTTTATGATAAAGGTCACTCCCTCGGATTCCACAGAGAAAAAAGGGCTGGGCCAAATGCATGCCCAGGACTTTTTCTTGTTATAAATTTCAAACCGTAAATAAAAACAAAGTGATGGGCGAAATTTTGCGCCGAAACATAACTTTTAAAATATTACACTTTAACCCATCACAACAAAAGCCTCAGTTTGCCTCAAATATTCACATATTCAATCCAATCATTCTTCTATCTTAAAAATAGCCTCCGAAAAACTTTCAAAACTCTTAAAACTTTCAAAACTAATTATTTCCTTCTTTCAAAACAACCCACTCCACTGGGAGTGCTAAATTCATCAAAACACTAAACTTTCGAAATTTTCCTCAATATTGAAATACAACTGTAACTTTACCAAAAATTTCTCCATAAAACTTTCCTAACACTAGAATTCGCACCAAGTCCAAAAAACCCAATGCGTAAAAATTTTCCTCAACAGAATTCGGAACTGATCTAAAATTAAATTCACTTCATACTACTATAACTCTGCTACTACGTAATACCTACATACCCATTAGCCAATGAACTAACTCCCAAAACTTCTTCAGAACTAGCTCCACTTTCACAATATTTGGGGCACGTACGTACAGCTTCACATAGCTGTGCTTATGCAACAATCAAAAATATCAAATTTACAAAATGACGTTATCATACTCTTCATCTGTATAAACTAAAAGAAAAAATAGCAATATCAATATTTAACAGAGGTGTATTTCCCTGCAAGAAAATCACATTAACATTCAATTTTAATACAATACAATTTCATATTCAAATGCAACATAAAACTTCGCAACTTGCGGAAACCATTATCAACTAAAGTACAAACGTAACACATGAACCACGGACGGTAAGAAGAAAGTTAATTCATTAAATGTTAGTATAGGAGATAGAAACGCGTGTCAAGGACTTCCTGACCGCAAAACACGTGCACGCCTGACTCGCGGCGCGTGTACAAAATAACCCAAATTACTATCTATACTTTCTGAAAATCAAACATACATTAACATACATTTTATAACACATGAACAGTATAACAATACGACCCCCGGTGTCAAAAACAGGAACTAAATTTATGATAAATGGGAACAACATTTTTCACTGATTTTTCTTTATCGTTGAGATGAGTTCTGTGATTTTCCTATTATTAGAAGATCACTTGATGGAATATGATAAGCGTACTCCCCCTCTCCCAAGAGTAGCAAAGTGGAGAGAAGGGCTTGGGAAGTGCATAATATAAATAAGTGGTCACAGGGCATTCCAAAGATATATTACATGAGGGGTTTAGGCTAAATGTAGAAAATTGCCCCCCCACACACAAACGGGGGTAAAATAGGGGCTAAAGTAAGGCGGCAAAGTGTATAACATGAAATAGTGATCAGAGAGCTTTTGAATGATATGTCACAGTAGGGTTGTTGGAAAAATGAAAAAGATTGCTCCCTCTGCCCCCAGATTCCAACTATGTCGGCCCTCAGAAAAGACCCTTCCCTTCCCTTTGAAATTATTATATATTATAAATAATATTACCCGAAGGCCCGTAAAAAAGCCTATCTAAAATAATAAAACGATACGATTTCAAAAAAGTTTGAAAACTGCCCCTCAGGTGAGATCGGGGACGGGAAGAAAGGTTCATAATATGAAAGAGTGGTCCGAGGACTTTCCGATGATATGTCAAATAACGGGTCCAAAAAAATGTTCGAATTTTTCAACTTTCATTTACTCTCCTCCCCCCCCCCCCCACACACACACTCCAGGGGTGGAAATTGTAAAATCACTGAAGCACGTGTTAATTACTTTTTAATAACTATTTTTCTGTCGCTTTATACTCCTACTTAAAATGGCTGCTGAGATGTGCTAAATGTTCTAAATTTTTAACCCCTTAGGGGTCAAATTTCTAAAATCGTTGAAATAAATTTTAAATTATATTTTTAGTAAATATATTTTCAGGAATTTCACGCACCAACCTTAAACTACTGAAGAGATATAGCAAGATGTTCCAGAATTTTCAACCCTCCGTTTGCCCCCCTTAGTGTTAGAATTTTCAAAAATCCCGCTTTAGTGCACACTTATTTCATAAGAACTGTTTCCCGCCCAATTTCCATGCTTCTTTGTTCTGTAGATGTTCTGACTTCGTTGACTGTTCTGACTTTGAGTTGATTATCAATCAGTCACGACAAACTATTTTATATATGTATAGATAGATATTTGTACTGAGATGGTTATTGAGAAAAATCGAATTCTAATGTCTTAGATACTTTTATGCTCAATTTCAGAGACGCAGATGCTGAATGAAAGGGGGGGGGGGTGAAAAGCTGATTTTTAGTTTATGAGGCTAGATTTGTGACAGCGAATGAGACATAACTACTGTTGTTTAAACTCGTATAGTAATAATCGATTAATCTCGTACTAATCGATTATACTTATCCTGCAATAGAAAAGAAATTCAATGATAAAAGTTTTATTTTATTTTATTTTAACCGTTTACACACCGAATTAATATCGCAATGTAATTATAATTTCGTTTTCCCTATTTTACAGCTTAAAATGTTTTAATTTATGCATGCAAATTTAGAAAATACAACAATATATATATATATATTTTTTTTTTTTTTTCAGTGTTCACATTTTGGAACATGATTATTGATTGACAACCTATGTAAATATATAGCAAATTGTTTTCCGCTATATGCTATTATATATTGTTCTTGAGTATTTTCTCGAATTCCAAAAACATTTAGATTCTTAGTGGTAAAATGCAAGTAATATAGGGAAAACGAAAAAAGCAAATAGTATATTTTTTATGCAAATTAAGGAATTTACATATTCCTTAATACCTGTGATAAATTCTTAAACATAAATATTTTTTTTTCAAAAGTTGAAATCAATCTTATTTTTTATAGGAAAAATTACGACATCGTTATTATGTTGGAAAATATATGTTTTGTATAACAAATCATGCAATGTTCCCATTTGGGAATATTGGCGTTTAAACGGTTAATTATTGGCCACTACTATAACGAAAAATGTGTTTTTTTCCTGTCATTTTTCCATAAGAGATAGTTTTATCAGAAAAACCCCTGCCGGCTTGGCCTACTAACGGAGGTAGATTTCGAAGCTAAGTACTAATTTTACCAATAAAAACTAAATCGAGATTAAAGATAAGCCCAGTTTCGTCAGTAAAAATGAGCATTAGAGACCTAAACCCTTTTGAAAATCCTAATATACACGCATTCACACCGAATAGATTAAAAATTGCGAAAACAAATTCAGAGAACCTCAAAATATTAAAATATGCCAATATTTTCATAAATGTCAAAAAGAAACATGATAAGAATAATATTTAAAATTTTAGTTGCTTAAAAAGCGCACAGCCAACAGAGTGAAAAAGTATCCCAGCAGGGAATTGAACCCAGGACATCTGTATAGCTCGCCGACGTTCTTACCAACTGAATCACTTGGAACGATACCCAATCTGGCACTTTTTACTATCAGATGTTGGCAAAGTTAGAACGGCAACATAAGACGGAATTTTCCGTGAGCCCCCAACTCCGGGACAAACACAAAACAAGAAAGAATTCAGCACCCATGAGATTCTACGTATGTAATTCTTGGAAATTTCTATAGAAAATTTCTCACGGCTTGCATTTTATAATATTTCAAATTTCAGCTGCGTAAAACATGCACAGCCAACAAAGTGCAAAAAATATCCAGGTCGGGAATCGAACCCTGGTCATAGGTATAGCTCACTGTTTTACCAACTGAATCACTTGGAACGATACTCAGCCTGGCATTTCTCTCTATACTGATGACCCGGGCTCGATTCCCAGATTGGATAAATTTTCACTCAGTTGACTGTGCGCTTTTTTAAGAAACTAAAATTTGAAATATATAATGCAAGGCGAGAGAAATTTTCTACAGAAACAATTTCCAAGAATTATAAGATAAAAAATATTTTTTTAAAATATATATTCAATAATTCGCGCTTTCAATTTAATGTAAATAAAAGCAGCGAAATTTCCATAATCGGAACCCATTCTAATTAACATATTATAAAGGAAATTTCTTGGAACGACATGAATTGCAGTCGCGTAAGTTGGCGTGATTTTTAAAATAAACATTGGCTCTTGTTACAAAGAGTTTAAAAAAATACTTTTATACATTTTATGTAATTTAATTTTCATTAAAATCGCTTTGCATTTTTTAGCTGTTATTGTAATTTAAACATTTTATTTCATTTTAATTCAACTTTTTTAGAATACCAATTATTTGCATATTTTTATTTTATATTCATTTCACAGGGCATCAGGTTTCTAAAATTTGATGAGAGATGGAAGTTGCTTTGTATTTTGGTCTCACCAGCATCATGTGGACGGCATCGGCTACTGTTCTTCTTCCGTTTCTGCTTCTTATTAAGTACAATAAGTTTGTTAGAGACCTTTGGTTTTCATATTTATTTAAAATGGGCCTTGAAACAGCCTGTCAACGTAAGATGTTACTGTTACGTAAAAAGGCATTTGATTTGCTTAATGAAAAATTATCCGGAAGGAATGTAACCAAACCTTTAAAAGTGTTAGAGATTGGTATCGGTTCAGGAGAAAACTTTCAATTTTATCCCGAGAATTGTCATTTGACAGCTTTGGATATGAATGTTAATTTTGATTCATATTTGAAACAAAATCAAAGTAAATATCCCCAAATTGTGTATGAGAGAACCGTAATAGCAGTAGCAGAAAACATGAAAGGTGTTGATGATTGCAGTATGGATCTAGTGATATCAACTTATGTCCTGTGTTCCGTAACCCACATGAATGATGTTTTAAAAGAAGTCAAGAGAGTCTTGAAACCTGTAAGTATGTATTTCTATTTTATTTTTTCAGTACTTTTACTAACTGCCCAAACCATGTAAATGTTAGTTGGAAATAGATAGATCAGTCATCAGAATAGATGGATCCTCCAGTACTTTAGGGATATTTCCAGCTTTAAACCCACTAGGACCCCCCTTCCCCCCAGGAAATTGTCTTCTGTATCCACAGTGACTGCACAAATTCAAAACAATTTCTCTATTTTATTTTACTTACATATATTTTTTCCTTCTATGAGACGATTTAATCTATAAATGTAAAATGCAGGGTTTTGTTATGCTTAAAACATTTCGTTTAAAACAGCTGTTTAAAACATTAAATTTAAAACAATGTTTAAAACATTAACATTTAAAACAATGTTTAAAACATGATTATTGCTAATAATGTCACAAATTAAAATTTATGAAATAAAATTGTATTAAAAATTTCTAATTAGCTGTATTATTTGGAAAATGATATTTTCAAAGACTAAAATTTTAAAGATTTATAAATTAATTCTATAGTCGAATCTCGTTAACGTGAACCTCAAGGGGAATCAAAATTTTGTTCATATTAGCAGTAATTTATATTATCAGCATCAAATCTTTTGTATTCGTTTTATAGGGGATTTTGAAAACAATTCATGTTAAAAGTAATTCACGTTAAGCGTGTTCGTGTTAACGAAATTTGACTGTATTTATATTAATAATAATAATAAACATCATTTTTATGATGATCATAACGAGTCCTATATTACCTACGCCATACATTAAACATTGATATTCCTAGACCAATGATAAAACAACAGTAGTTTATAAATATACTACTTTAACTGTTGCATTTTTATTTGATGGAGTTAATCAGATTGACCTCTGAACGCCTCATATTACGTACGACATCGATTAACATTACTATTCCTGGACCCATCATGAACAAATTTTAAATGAACTTTCTGTTTTACAATTTTTGGAACTGAAAATTTTTAAACTTCTAAAAATCGCACATTTTAAAATTTTACACCGTTGTGTAGAGAAAAAAATACACTTTTAAATGAAATTTGTTAGAAACCTTTATTACAATTTGTTTTCAAATTATTATATATATTTTTTTTTAAGTTTTTATTACTTTTTTTGTCATTGTGGCAACAGAAGGATTTCGTTTTTGGACATTAAACATGGATTAATCAGAAAACGAATAAAACAAAATAAATTGTGGAATTCAACCAATAAAAAGATTAATATATATTTCAGATTTCCTAGTTCTTTACCAAGGATAAAAACCATTTTCCAAATAGTTAAACAGAAAAACGAGAAAAACGTTAGCGCGGTCAAAAAATTATGTTCTAAATTAACGAGGAATTCCTGTTTCAACGGGCATGGCTGAAAACAAGTGCTTTGTAATGTAAGGCCGAGTAAAACTCGTGTTCCCAAGAGAAATTTGTCTTATTTCACGACTACATTCCAAACTAATTCAAAATTATAAATAACAGTTTGCATATTTTGCAGATCTATATTTATATTATACATATAAATCTACATTCATATTATTATTTTTCTCTTTAATTAGGGTGGAACATTCTTATTTCTTGAACATGTTTGCTATCCGAAGTCTGAGTGGGGATTCATCATTCAAAAATTTGCCTCACCACTATGGATTATATATTGTGATGGCTGCAGCTTGCTGAAAAATACTGGAGATGTCATTAATAATTTTGGATTTTCAGAAGTTGTCTGTGAAAAAACATATCCTCAAACATTAAACATGTTTGTTAGACCTCATGTTTATGGTCTTGCTATAAAATAAAATCATCTTCAGATAGAAATACAAATATTATTCCATTTACAAACAATTACATTTTTTTAGGTAGATTTCGTAAGAAATACTACCTATTGCAATCGCACCAGTTTATATATCTATATATATATATATATATATATATATATATATATATATTATATATATATATATCTCACTTTTTTATGGACACGATAACTTCTATAATTTTTCACCAATCTCCACCAAACTTGTACATAAAATCAAAGGGGATAAAATCTTGGCTAAGTTCGTTAATGGGAAAAATCGGACCAAGGGCGTCGGAATAGGGGGCGTTTTTGTGAAAACCGAAAAAACGCCATAACTTCTTAATTAAAGTAGATATCGAATCGGTTTAAAGTTCACATTACTTCTTAAAAATGGGCCAAAAGTATATGCATGACAGAATTTTGATAAATTTAGAAGTGGGCTCAAGGGGCGAAAAAAACAGGGATTTTGAGAGAAAAAAATTTATAACTTCATCAATTTTCAAGATATCAAGTCCAACTAAATTTTTTGTAAATGTTCTTAAAATTATCTAAAACTTTTGTATTTACAAGTTTTTGATAGGACCAACTTTTACCGACGAAAAAAATTAAAAACGAAAAGAAAAAGGGCGCTGAAAAAAGAGAAAAATCCATAACTCCGTCAATTTTTAAGATATCAAATCTGATTAAATTTATTTTACATCTTCTCAAAAATATCTACAACTTTTATATTGACAAGTTTTTTATAGGATCAATTCGTATAGCAAAAAGAAATTAAACAAAAATAGGAGTTGGAAAAAAAACCTCAAATCCAAACTGCTTATATTCTGACTCATTTTTAAATTCATTTTTGATTCTAAACGCATCCAAATGGTAGAACCTCTTATTTAGAAACTGTATAAAGTGACGCATTGGTCAATTTTCTGATAAAGACAGAATATATTTCAAAAAAGTCTACCAAAAAGAGTATTTTGAACAGAATTTCCGAAAGTCATCGGGACTGAAAATTGAAGGAAGTATTCAAATAAGAAATTGCATTTTTTTTCTGACTCGTTTTTAAATCCATTTTTGTTCTCAAACGCATCCAATTTACAGATCCTCTTATTTAGGAACTATATAATGTGATGCATTGGTCAGTTTTTTGATAAAGACGGAATATATTTCAAAAAAGGCTACCAGAAAGGGTATTTTGAAAAGAATTTTCCGAAATCATCGTGACTGGTAATTTAAGGAAGTGTTCAAATAAGAAATTGGGTTTTTTTCTGACTCGTTTTTAAATCCATTTTTGCTCTCAAATGCATCCAATTTACAGATCCTCTTATTTAGGAACACTATAATGTGATGCATTGATCGGGTTTTTGATAAAGACAGAATATATTTTGAAAAAAGTCTACCAAAAAGGGTATTTTGAACAGAATTTCCCGAAGTCTTAGTGATTTGAAAATTTAAGGAAGTTTTCACATAGCAAATTGCGTTTTTTATGACTCGTTTTAAAATCCATTTTCGCTCTCAAACGCATCCAATTTACAGATCCTCTTATTTAGGAACTATATACTGTGACGCATTGGCCAGTTTTTCGATAAAGATAGAATATATTTTTTAAAATGCTGTCAAAGTGAGTATTTCGCACAAAATTTTCCGAAGCAATCATAATTAAAGAATTAAGGATGTATTCAAACAACAAATCGGTTATTTTATGACTCATTTTTAAGTTCAATTATTTTCTCAAATGCATTCAACTGACAGTTTTTAGGAGCTGTATAATGTACTATTTTGGTCGATTTTTTTAATAAATTCAGAATCTATTTCAAATTTTTTTGTCAAAACGGGCATTTGAGTTGAATTTTTCTTAAGATGATTCTGATAAAACCAGTTTTTGCAGAAAAATGAAATTAAAAATTTTTCATAAACGGCCAAATGAAGTTATTAAACTGGGTTTATCTCTAATCATATATATATATATATATTTTTTTTTTTGTTGTTGTTGTTGGAATGAGCACTCTTCGAAATCTACCTCCGCCTATAGGCACAGCCGACAGGGATTTTTTTCATACCCCATTAATGAAATTGTCGTAATTTTTACAACTTATATTCAAATGAATGTTTGTTCAAAATTTCTATGAGAATTTTTTGTAAACATCATATTTTTGTGTTGTACTTTTTTTTTTTTAATCAAGACAAATACATTTTGCAGTGCATTGCAATTATTTACTATTGTTGGTTAAAGATTAATTACAATCAGTGTTTTTAAGAATACCTAAATTTTTTTGCAAATTGTTTACGAATTACGTCAATACCCAAATATCTCATTAGAATTAGAATAGGAATATACTTTTTGAAATAGAAAGTTTTCTACTTATATTAAAGGCTACACCAATTTTGATTTTTCAAGTAGCAATATGGACTTTTGCACTCTTTCTTTGTACGAATCCTGTCTTGAAAAATAGACAGTTTATGTATTTATGTTAAATCTTCATGGAGTCAGGGGGTGCGCCAGCAGTTTCCAGCAGCTGTGTGCAGAACTTCAATTATCACTCTATAACTGCCCTTCCCCCCCCTCTTCGAAAATAAAACTTTTATCAATAAAATTTCATGAGTATCTATAAATGTATAGTTCCTATCTTACTGGAATTTTATCTCAGTTCAAAAGAAGTTTTTGGAGCCAGAAAATTGTTTAGTGAAATATGTCTTGTTGATATTTTATTTTATTTATTAAATAAAATTTCTGGTTTCAAAAATGTTTAAATTACTTGAAAAATAAGGAATGTTGATAGCTATGTAAATAAAATTCGAAACACAGTAAATTTTGTGAAAAATAAAACTTGTCTGTATCAAAATACTGCATTAAATCCTGCGTTAAAGCTGTTGCAAACCGCACATATTCGTTACTAACAAGGAAGGTCTCCATACTGGGCATACTCAGAATTAAAAAAAAAAAAAATACTAATTAAACTGCTTATGTAAGTAACAAAGGATCAGTCAAATTTAGCGGCGGAATTACAGTAGAAACTCAGTAAAAAATAAAATACATTTGAATATTTGACGTGAAAAGATGAAAAGTCACTCGATTTGGCGAGCAGCACTTTTCCTCGCGAAAAACAAACGATTGTAATGCAACTGAAAACTTGAATATTTAAAATGCATGTAAATGGTATTTAATGAAATTTCAGTATAAACAATGAGAAAGTTTAATATTTTACATACATATGTATATTGTATTATATATATATATATATATATATATATATATATATATATATATATATATATATATATATTGTTTCTTGAAGTACTTATTTAATTTATCACTGGAAAAAATATTTTCATGTAAAAAAAATCCATATTGAGAAAAATAATTTTCATACATTTAAGCGCATTCAAAAATAAAAGCCAGACGTTTCCATAGCAACGAAATCGAATCGACAAAACTCAATTGGACTTTGAGTTTGAAACAATTTTAATTAATTTAAACTAGCTAACCCGCCCGGCGTTGCCCGGGTCCGTATTAACAATATTAAACGAACTTGAAATTTGTATTATTTTATCATTAACTCGAAACTTGCAGAAATGCATTGTCAGAAATACGTGGCCACTGACTGTTGTTTTTTAAAAAGAACTAATCTATCGCTTCACCGGTAAAAAATATTAATTATTTTATCATATGTGTTTTAAATATCAATATAGAAAATTATTTTAACGTTTTGCTTGAAAATATAACATTCTTTTGTTAATATCTTAAAATCGTCTGCAGTCAGAAATCTATATTTTAGATTAATATTTACGAGTTGGCGCATTGCCAAGATTTGCTTCCTCTGGACCGAGTTGGCGCATTGCCAAGATTTGCTTTCGCCTGTGCCTCAATTATCCTCAGAATTCCTTTTATATATATAGATTATGAATTTAGTTTTAAATCGCAAATTAGGATGGTTAAATTTGAATATAAATATGTATAATTATTGATATAACAAAATTATATTTAAAACAAACAAAAACTTACAAAATTAAAGTTATTTTAATTAAATTTATCTAAACAAGTTCAACATGAAACTTCTTTTTCTCTTAAAATGTGTTTGACATAAAGAAGTATTTTTGGAAATTGCATTCCAACGCCAACCGATGATAAATCGCCA
>CAXHSM010001537.1:0-18000 GCA_964019185.1 Maratus speculifer
TAAGTTTATTCAGTTGTTTCTATATCTGTAGCATTGACTTTAAATTAAGAGCAGAGTATATAATGAATTTAAAGAAAATCAGTTTAAATGTTTACATTATTTGAATTTGCATGAGAGAAAAATTAATTAACATAAATAAAATGTTTTTTCAAGGAAAAAAGTGTGATTTTTTTGGTCTAACAAAATTCAATAAATTACAAATAAACCTAATGCAACATAGTTTTTTTTCTTATACATACCTTTGTGCACACCTTCCGTTTTTTTCTTTTGTGTTTTAATTAAAGAAACACACTTAAGTTTAGACAAATTATTTAAGTAAATTGTTTCTATGTAGTGTTTGTTCATTTACTTTCAATTTCATATTATTTATCAAATGAAATTCTCAATTCAAATAAGAAAAAACAACGAATGGCTGCAGGTATGCCTAGAATTTTCATGAAAATACTGTTTTTTTTTTTTTCAATACCATTGATTTCGCATAACATTATATTCGTTAGATTTAATGACCAATCTATATAGGCCATTTCCATGAAAACTTGTTATGTCTGTCACAGTGCTGAAAAGTTTATCGAAAGAATTATTATCGAAAAGTTTGCTTTGCTTTATCCAATTGATGAGATATCTCCGATGAAATAAGTTATACTTTTTTCTTTCTAAAATACTGGTAGCCAAAAATCGTTGTATGTGACAGGCATGACAATTTTTCAGTGAAATAGTCTATATACAGGGTGTATCTAAACTACTGGGCAAAACTTTAAGGAGTGATAGAACACATCAAGACAAACAATATTAAATAGGAAACTAAGGGTCCCAAACGTCTTCCGAAGGAGATAGCCGCCATTAAAGTTTAGGGTCCAAAGTTTCAAATAAACATAAAAGACGGAAAAATTGGTCGATTGATTTGCGGTTTTCACTAAAACTATTTTTTATGTCAGTATTTTCTTGAAAATAAATTATAAAGATAAATTTCAAAAAGTGCCGATAGAGGTCGCTTTAGACTTTAGAGTAACGTACAACTATTTTTTGCCGTTATCTTTGCATCTCATTAAATGTTTTCGGAAGCTTAGATTTAAGCTTAAATTTTGAGCTCAAAATCTGAATAGTTGGGAGTGGTTAAGTAGCGCAAAGTGAACTGTGTTCAGAGGTTTAAACTTCAAATGATTATAAAAAACGAAAAAATTTGTCGATTCGTTTGCGGTTTTTACTAAAACTGCCATTTAAATCAGTATTTTCTTAAAAATAAATTTTAATGATAAATTTCAAAAAATGCCGATAGAGGGCGCTTTAGAGTTTTGAGTGATGAACAACTTTCTTTTACGGTTATTTTTTGCATCTCATTAAATTTTTTTAGAAGCTTAAACATAAACTTAAATTTTTTGCTCAAAATCTGAATCGTTGGGAGTGGTTAAAAAGCGCAAACTGAGCTTTGTTCAAGGGGGGGGGGGGGCGTTCAAATTTCAAATGATCATAAAAAACTGAAAAATTGATCGATTAGTTTGCGGTTTTCGCTAAATCTATTTTTTATGTGAGTATTTTCTTAAAAATAAATTTTAAAATTTCATTAGTAAAAGCTTTAAACTTAAGAGTAAACAGCAACTATTTTTAACTGTTTTTTTATATCTGATTAAATGCTTACAAGAGCTTAGACAAAAATTTTGAGCTCAAATTCTGAATCTTTGAGAGGGGTTAAGAAGTGCAAATTGAACTGTGTTCAGGAGTTGAAACATAACCATTCCCCCCCCCCTCGAACAGAGTTCAATTTTGCCCTACTTAATTACTCCCAACGATTCAGATTTTGAGCTCAAAATTTAAGTCTAAGCTTTTGCAAGCATTTAATGAGATTTAAAAAAAAATGGTTAAAAATAGTTGTACGTTACTCCAAAGTGTAAGGCGCCCTCTATCGGCATTTTTTGAAATGTATCTTTAAAATTTATTTTTAAGAAAATACTGATTAAAAAAAGAGTTTTAATGAAAATAGCTAACGAATCTACCAATTTTTCCGTTTTTTTATAATCATTTGAAATTTGAATCTCTGAACACAGTTGAGTTTGCGCTACTTAACCATTCCCAACTATTCAGATTTTGAGCTCAAAATTTAAGTTTAAGTCTAAGCTTCCGAAAACATTTAATTAGATGCAAAAAATAACGGCAAAAATAGTTATACGTGTCTCCAAAGTCTAAGGCGCCCTCTATCGGCATTTTTGAGTTTTATCTTTAAAATTTATTTTCAAGAAAAGAATGATTTAAAGAGTAGTTTTAGCGAAAACCGCAAACAAATCGATAAAAATTTCCGCTTTTTATAATCATTTGAAATTTAAACCTCTGAACACAGTTCAGTTTGCGCTACGTAACCACTCCCAACTATTCAGATTTTGAGCTCAAAATTTAAGTTTAAATCTAAGCTTCCGAAAACAGTCAATGAGATGGAAAAACAATGGCAAAAAATAGTTGTTCGTTACTCTAAAGTCTAAAGCGACCTCTATCGGTACTTTTTGAAATTTATTTTTATAATTTATTTTCAAGAAAATACTGACATAAAGAATAGTTTTAGTGAAAACCGCAAATCAATCGACCAATTTTTCCGTCTTTTATGCTTATTTGAAATTTTGGACTCTAAACTTTAATGGCGCCTATCTCCTTCGGAAGACGTTTGGGACCCTCAGTTTCCTATTTAATATTGTTTGTCTTGATGTGTATTATTACCCCTTAAAGTTTTGCCCAGTAGTATAGATACACCCTGTATATAAATAAGAGATGTCTGTCTGCCTGCCTGACCGCGGGTAACGCCAAATTATAACACCCAGATTTCTGGGATTTGTGTCATGTGTGTATGCTAACACCGGAAAGTGCACTTCGCAACCGAATTTTAAAATTTCAGTTTAGATTTTTTTTAATTAAAGCTTACCGGATAAAAGGCTATTTACAGCTAGCCACCAATCCGCGGCCACAAAGCAGCCAGCCAATGAGAGCAGTCGATAAATATGGGATTTAACAACTGAATTTTACAACTGAATGCTAGCAACAAATTGCAGACGCATTTGTTATTTTTTTCTGTTTTGATAATTTTGTTTTTCCTGATTGATTTGCAATCGATCTTCAAAATCCACTCATGCATCATAAAAAAGTAGTAAATTAGGTAATTATTCTTTTTATGTTTCATTAAGGTTTGTTCAGATGTATAGCGCGCGTTGCACGAGCGTTTGGAGGATTGTGCATGGAATAGGTCTCATTAAAGAAAGGAATTTTAATATAACTCAATTATTGCATTATTTTTGTGGTTCAAAACAACTAAAATCAACGACTATATTTCTTTATCCTTCCAAAACATGATTTTCGAAACAAAAATACATACCTGTGTTCAGTCAGATCAAATTTAAAATATTCTAAAATTACAAATATTCTCCAGATAACATTTAAAAGAAAATTCTATTTTAGTATGAATGAAAATTTTAAATATTCGCAATTTGTTTGAAAACATGTATGGTCTCGAGTAACGCCGGGCGGATCAGCTAATTTTTTATAATTTTGTGAAACATCATTTCATCAAACATGCTTATTTTATAAAACAATGACAGGATCACTAAGACTACTCAGATGAGGGTAGCTATATCTATGGTCTAGTCCCAGCGGTATCTTTGAATCTTCCTGTACTCACTCCATTCACTACAGTTCTCTGTCTTTATTTCAGGGAACATAGCCCATGTTGAGGGTGGGGTCGACGGGGTTTGACAGGCCCTCCTGCTCATGATGAGAATTGTGCTACATCCGGACTTCCATCTTCGACCTAGGAGCACGAGCGGCAACTGGGAGCACGAGCAGCGGCGTTAAATGTGCCAAGTGTGAGGTGAGAAGAACAAAGCAGGGCCAGATTTCAGTTCCCCCGCTGAAGTTCTAAGTTGACTGAGTGTAGGTAAGGAATTTTCAAGCTGAGGTTGATCTATTTCAACTCGATGAGAACCAACGTCGTTGGCTTTTCTAGGGGAGGTAGCGACCCCTTGTTGAAGTGATCTGATGGTTTGGAATTCGCCTCTCACGGTCCGTGAGTTTCAGCAAATGTGCATATCTGATAGACGGCCAAAGGGGGGCTCTTGAGCGCCGTGGCGGCCCCGATCATTGATAGACGGCCAAAGTGGGGTTCTTGAGCGCCGTGGCGGCCCCGATCAGAGCACGGTGTGATGACCAGCAATGGTCGCGTACACCTACCCAATTGCTTTACCGGTCACTGTCATTTTGGATCGTACCTCTTCAAATTCAAAGGAGTCCTTTCTCCTCTATGTGCATTGTAAAAAATTTGACCCTTTTGCTGCATCGTCTCTCCACCGCTTTTATAAAAAACGATTACTTCAGCCTATTATTGAGCATTCTCATGGGTCAAAAGAGAGATATTCTATAAAAGCAGGGGAGTGACGATGAAGCAAAAGGGTAAAATTTTTTACAGTGTGAGTGCGGTGATGTTGCCAATGCTTCTCATTATTTTTATAATTGCCCTTTAACAACTCACATTATCCGCCGTGCACCTTTTCTTGCAGAAGATTGGTTATTGTAAAAAATTTGACCCTTTTGCTGCGTCGCCATTCCTCCGCTTTTATAGAACATCTCTCTTTTGATCCATGAGAATGCTCCATGATAGGCTGAAGTAATTGTTTTCTATAAAAGCGATGGAGTGATGATGCAGCAAAAGGGTAAAATGTTTTAAAGTGTATCAAATGTTTTATTGTGCCCGATTTTGCTTTCAGAGATTAAAAACCGTAGTGTCTATTGAGCCATAAGATACAGCGAAATAAGAGATCATTCTATTTAACCGTCATGCGCAGTGGTGGTGGTGGCCTACCCAAAGATTTTTCTCTTTCAAGAGTACATTTTCCAATATGGCGATGGCTATGCAGTGCACGTTGGTTTACGATTTGAAGGTTTCCAAACTTTAGAAAATGCTGTTAAAGAATTTGAGAAAGAAAATAACGTTACTTTCTGGAAAAGGGAATCCAGAACGATAAATTCTATGAGCCGTCGATTTATTCGTTTAAATCCCGAAAATGCAGAAAACCGGCGATACTAATTCATCAAGTATGTTTTCGGTGGACGAATCCATAAAAAAAGAAATGCGACTGGATCGAGGTCATCTACGTAAGACATTTATTTTAATTACTTTTTAATTTTCTCACAAGTGTGATTTCTCAATCCAATATTTTGCTGTATTTTTTAATATCAGTTTCAGTGAATGTTCAGCTGCAGTTATGATTTTTTTTCATTTAAAAATTGTCGTTTGAATATCAAATTAAATATCTTATACTATAATGCAAGCAAAAATTGTGTGTGTGTGTGTCTGTGTAAATTTGATCTCAAAAACGGCTTTAACGATTTTCCCAAAAATTTTGATTTTACCATTTTCGGGCACGGGAAGACCATTGGGCTAGGTCACATGTTCGAGAAAATCGATTATTGGGTCAGAATGGGTCAGAATCAAGCTATTTATATCTAGAAAACGGCTGGATCGATTTTAAGGAAATTTTGTATCTAATCGTTTTTTGGCAGGTGAAAACTATTGGGCTGGGTCACATGTTCGAAAAATTTTGATTAGTGGATCATTTTTGGGTCATTATGGGTCAAGCCATTTTTATCTAAAAAACGGCTCTAACGATTTTGACTAAATTTTATATTGTATTGCTTTGATATAACAAGAAAACCATTGGGTTAGGTAACATGTTCGAGAAAATTCGGTTAGTGGGTCATTTTTGGGGTCATTGTGGGTCTTGCTATTTTTATCTAGAGATTTTCTCACGCAATTTTGACTAAAAAATTTCATTCTATGGTTTTCGGGAACGAGAACAACATTGGACTAAGTTACATGTTCGAGAAAAAAATTTAATGGGTGATATTGGGTCATTAAGGGTCTGGGTTAAGTTATTTATATTTAAAGAGCGGCGTGATCGATTTTAACGAAATTTTGTATGTAACAGTTTTTTGACATGAGAAAACTAATGGGCTAAATCACATGTTTGAGAGATGTCGACTGTAAGGGTCATTTGTGGTTCATGATGGGTCATAATGGATCATGTCAAGCTATATGTAAAGAACAGGTGGATCGATTTTAACGAAATTTTGTATATAACTTTTTTGGCACGAGAAAATCATTGGGCTAAGTCACACGTTCGAAAAATTTCGATTAATGGGTCATAAAGGGTCTGGGTCAAGCTATTTATATTTTAACGGCTGGATCGATTTTAACGAAATTTTGTATGTAACATTTTTTAGACACGAGAAACTAATGGGCTAACATGGGCTAGGTTGCACGTTCGAGAAAAACTTTTAATGGGTGATATTGGGTCATTAAGGGTCTGGGTCAAGCTATTTATATTTAAAGAACGGCGTTATCGATTTTAACAAAATTTTGTAAGTTTTTTAAAATGAGAAAACTAATGGGTTCACATGTTTGAGAGATTTCGACTATAAGGGTCATTTGTGAGTCGAGGTATATCTAAAGAACAGATGGATCGATTTTAATGAAATTTTGTATATAACATTTTTTTGGCGCGAGAAAATCATTGGGCTAGGTCACACGTTCGAGAAATTTCGATTAATGTGTCAGAGTCTGGGCCAAGCTATTTATATTTAAAGAACAGCTGGGTCGATTTTAAAGAAATTTTGTATGTAACAATTTTTAGACACGAGAAAACTAATGGGCTAAGTCACATGTTCGAGAGATTTCGATTATAAGGGTAATTTTGGTCATGATGGGTTATGCTAATTTTATGTAGAAAATGGCTCGTACCATTTTGACTAGACTTTGTATTATATCATTTTCAGGAAAGAAAACCATTGGGCTATGACACATGCTCGCGAAAATGAGATTAGTGGGTCATTTTGGGTCATAATGGATCAGGGTCATTCTAATTATATATAATAACGACTCGATCAATTTTACCTAAATTTTGTAACGAAACGTTTTTTGTCACGAGAAGACTATTGGGCTGAGTCGCAAGTTAAACAAAATTATATTAGTGGGTCATTTCGCTTTATTGCTGAATGCTGTCAAGCAATTTTACTTAAGAAATAGCTTAAACGATTTTGATTCAATTTACATTCTATTGTTTTTAATTACCTGAAGACCATTGAGCTAAGTCACATGCTTGATCAAATTTGATTCGTGGGTCATTTTGGGTAATACGGGTTAGTTACGAGAATATGGCAACAGTCAATAAGTTGGCGATATTTGACAAAATATTGGCGACATTTCGCCGAAAAATTGACAATTAAGATTACGAAAGCTAAAGCACGCATTTGTCGCCAAATTAAAAAATGTCTTCGAATTTGGCTATATCTGGCAAAAAAATATTGTCTTTCAGAATGTGAAGAAATGTTTTATACATTCTTAATAGGATTCGAGATGCATGGTTAAACCAATCAGAGTTGAGCTAAAAAACTGATTTGGATCGATATTCTTTCGTTGTAAATTTTAAAATAAAGTAAAATTTATGAACATGTGCATACACACATAGTTTTCTTATTGTTTTTGAAAATACTACCATTACTTATAAACATGTTTTACAGTTATAATACAGAGTGAATGATAGTGATAATACTATATCCAGTGAACACAAAGTTAACCGAGCTTTTCTAGGTCACTCCTGCTAGTATTATTTAACATAACATTGTATGATACGTTAAATATTGTTATGTTATGTATGCATACAATATTTAACATACATTAATTTTATAAAATATTTAATAAAATTAATCGATGTTTTTATAAATGTAACTATCCTCCCCTAACAACGAGGGAGGATAGTTACATTTATAGTAAGATATAGCACATTTTTAGTAAGATATAGCACATTATTCTAAAAAAAAACTATCTCTTGTTTATTATAGATTTTGTGAGGTAAAAATACTAAGAAGTAAAATACATTTATAAACAAAAAATACGGTTCTACCCTCTAGTGCATTCCAATATGCTAATTTTATGTGTAATATGTAAGTATATATAGTTCACTAATTTGTTTATATTTTATCAAACGATATGTTTTCTTAACAATCAGAAGTCCAAAAAAAAAAAAAAAAAATTCTATTAAAATTGCTGCAAATTCTCTCGTGCCTTAATTATTTTAATAGTCTATTTTTATATACAGTAATTTATAAAATATTATACAATAAATTTATGTTTTGTAAATGCATTTCTCACTCCTCATTGTTTTTAGTAAGATCTGACACGTTTTTTTTTAAAGCCACTTTTTGTTTGTTCATAAATATTTTTAATGTAAAAAGAATACTGTTCTTCCTTATGGAATATTCTATTGTGCTCTTTTTATGTATGATAGTATATATAGTGCAAAATATTGTTCAGGCATCTCTAATAAATGATATAAAAACATTTATTTCCAGGATTAAAAGATAGCCGCTATTAGTCATTAAATACAGCTGAATTATTGCATTTCATGACCTCTGAATTTCTCCTTATTTTTCATTTATTGTTATTAAGGATGTGAAGAATAGTGAATTTGGTCAAATACTGAATAGTATTTCACCTTAGGTGAATCAAATGTTATGCTAGCCAAATGGTAACTGTACTGTTGAATATACGGCTGGCTAATTTCATGAAGAGAAACATTTGTTGAACAAGAAGCATCACAATTTGTTTATTCCATCAAAATTACAAAGCATTCAACCAATAATGTTTGATATCAATATATTTTCAATAGGATTGCTTTGGCTTTTTATGTGGATTGGGTGTGTGATAGCAAGCCATACAAGATTTTTTGTTCGTATTAATTTTTAAATTAAATGTGATAATGATATTGAAAATGACTGAACTTTGGTCAGTGACGCAGTATAAGTACTTTTAACTGCATTTTGAATAAAAGAACAGGGTTTCTATGGTTCAGGGAAGTATGGAAATTTTTGGCTCAAAGTTTGTTTAGGTACCTTTAAAATTATTTGAAGTTATCAAGGAATTTTTGATGTATTCTACTTTACATCATCATAGATGAAGACCTTTCAACTCATTTATTCATGTAGTCTAAAATTTGTTCTAACTCTAACAATAGAGAAGATAATTAAGAATCAGAAATTAATATAGTTATTTTTTATTTTTTTTAGCATTTATCTCGATTAAAGTTTTCCGTTGTAGAGGGTTTTATAACAATATATAAATCCAATTTTTATTAATAAAGGTCAGGGAATATTTTTATCCGAATTATACAGGAATCCTGAAGAATGTCTTATTCGTTGTTTTCATATAAATGGTGGTAATTTCTGGCATTTCTGTTTGCTTTTTTTTGTTTGTCATTTTATAGTACAAGCTTTTAAATTATATTAATAATATATACTTCAACAATTTTGTATACTGGTTATACAACTATATTGATTTATACCTCAGTTTGCTGGGGTAATTCCTGATCTATAATATTTCATAGAACTTATAAGTTTTTTCTCTATTCTTTCCTTAATAAAGCGAAAAATGCACTATAAATATTTCTTACATATTTTTAAATTTATTTTAAACTTTATTTGGGACTGTATGCATATATAATATGTATGTATAAAGTGTTACATATTTATTAGATCATTACCAATGAAAACAATTCGGAGAGCAATTTAAAGTATTTCAACTAAAACCTTATCTTCACAACATCCTAATTAAACAGTATTGTTTTGATGTTAATCCAAAATTCATTAAATATGTATTTTGCTTAAAATAAAAACTGATTATGTAATAGGTTTCATATCAAAACAATCTTTCAAGATATTTTTTCTAAATTGCATACTAAGCATGAGCAATTAAGATCATAATTGCTGTATTTTGTATTCAATGCTAATAATTTAAATTGTATTGTACACAGTGTGAATTACCCTTGATTATAAGACAATTAATGGGCAGAATTGTATAATATAAGCGAACGCCTTGCGCAAAAATTTTTTTATGGAGTTTGTAGAAAATTTTAAGAAATAAACGATTTTTATTTTTGTAACTTTTTTGAGTACCAAAAAATAAAAATATTCCCCCAATTTTATGAATGAATTATTTACTGCTAACGTGAATATTGTCAAAAAACTTTAAAAAAATCGCGAATTTCAACAAAGAATCGCGTTAAAAAACCCAACATTTCGACAAAATACCGTGCGAAAAACGTAAATTTCGTCTAAAGGCTGGGTAAAAAAATACACACTTCGTCCAAAGACCGCACTAAAAATGTAAAGGCCATCCATGAATCGCGTAAAAATACACGAATTACGTCCATGAGTCGCTCAAAAAAAGCAAATTACGTCTATGAATCGAGCAAAAAACGCGAATTATACCCAGCATTAAATTAATTTGCAGAAAGTTTTTGTCCCAATATTACGCGCGCAGAAAGTTTTTGGTTTTATACGTCTATTAATGGGTATGGTCTAATTATAGTGGGGAAAAAAGGAAAGAAAATTCTGAATGTATCGTATGCTTAGTCAAAGTTATACCTGGCACAAAGCAAGGTATTGAAATTGAATTCAATTTTTATCTATCTTTGATCATATTTATGTTTCTCTATTATGAGCTTTAAATTGAATAAATCAGTTAATTTAACTTGTAAATTTTTGTATTTTAATTATAGCACCGCTGATATTGTTCACCATTTTATTCTTATTTTGTAGGGCTTTTTGACAGGGTTGTTCCGCATACATTAAGGTGTTGTTGTCTGCAGATGCAACTACACCTGATGCAATAGCAGTCAACTCTGACCATAATCATGCCACTTCAGGTGAACTAAAAGAAACTTTTCCCAAACAAAGAGGACTTGTTGGAGAAGAGCAGGAAAAAGTTAGAAAATATATGAGTCTACCGATATGTTAATTTAAAGTCATTAAGACCTACATAATTTTTCAATATTTAGAAAGTTATGAACATCATATAAAAGATATCTATACCTATTTAAAAAAAAATAATTTAATTAATGTTATGTATTGTTTTTCTCTTTGTAAACTCAACAACAGCAGATTATTCAAGAGACTGGCAAAAAAGTCACGTTGAAGGACCTGTCAAACATTTCTTTAAAACATAAAGAAGTAAAGTCTTTTAAAGAGGTATGACCTTTATATGTCCATACAATTAAATGTTGTTGTATATAAATTTGCCTATGCTCTTTCTTTTTGAGATAAATTAGGATAGAAGTTTCTGTTCTTAATCTTTAATTTAAATTGTTGCTTCTGTGTTGTATGTAATAAATGCCCAACTCGAACAATCATTCTAGTTACCACAAAAAGTATCATTTTTTATCAATAGATAGTGATTGTAGTACATGTTTTAATTTCAGCTGGCATGACTAGTTTTCTCATTGGAACTCAAAAAGAATACACACTTTTGCTTTTTTATTTTAGTTTCTATTAAAAATAAATAGTTTTGCCTTAACACATTCTCTTCTTTTCTACATAACAATGCTTATTTAAATAAGTATATATTTATACATAAAAACCAAGATACCATACGTACCCAGTACCAAAACTTTTTAACATTTAAAGGAATTGCTGAATAAGTTCATCTTAGCTGTAATTCTTTTTTGCAAGAATTCAGTGTAACGATAAAAATGTAAAAGTTTGGAAGTATGTTTTAAGACTCGTCTGTGCTTTGGGAGAGAATATCTATTTTCATTTAATCCTACAACAAAACTGCCAGAATGTTTTAAAATTGTCTATGGGTATGTCCAAATGCTTTTAAACTTCTCCTAATCCTATAGGATTTGAAAAAATCTTTTCCATCTTTTGTTTTCATCTATTTTATGTTGAGAAACGGATTTTAGCATCCTACTTCTAAAAAAAATTTGGTTATACTATGCTCCATTGTATAATTGTTATAAAAATCTCTTCATATATGGTTTTTTTCCCAGTGTGGAAGAAGCTGGCCAACCCTGTTGATTGCTATATAACATTTTTTATGTAATTCTATTGATAATTCCTATTGGTCATTGATATTTCTTAAATTTTATGTTAGTATCAATTAAAATTGAATATTTTTGTAAAATTCGTGAATTGCATATTGACTATATGTGTTGCAAAATTTGTTTTGAACAAGATTACTTTTAGTTCTTTTAGGTATGTTGATAAAACATGTATTTGAAAGAGATGAAAAGTTTCGTAGTAAGTATATTTTCATTAAAAATTTCCGACTAAATAAAGATACAATGTCATAATTTGTTTGTTTAAAATTAACGTGTCTGAAATTGTCTGCATACGTTAAAATCCTAAATATTAATTCTTCAGTTTAACTTGATTTGTTTTCTACCCAAATTTCTTTGATATCCTACAAAATGAGGTTTTTATTTTATACCAAACTTGACAACATAGAAAAAATATTTTTGATTTGACCTGGGAGGGGAGATTTGTAGCCCCAAATCCTTTGGCTTTTAGCATTCAAAGATGACAAATAATAATGTAAATACAAATATATTATAATTATCATAAGTGACAAAGATTCATTTGTCACAAAGAAAGATCATAAACTTCTTTTTAAAATATTTCTGAAATAACGTATAATTGTATTTTTCAATAACATCAAAACTATGAATAACCTTACATGTGATCGTATTAACAGTACCAACTGATTTAAAATATTTTTATTACATTTAATCACTTAAAAAATATATTATTGAAAGGATCAACTGCTAACAGAAATATGTTGATATACAGACTTGTTGAAGAAAGATTAGATTATATTCTGATGTTTCTTAACTCATTTAAAAAGATGTAATATTTCTTTTATCGATGATGATAAAGTATTCCAGTATGATTATATAAAGAATTTGCTATGGTAGGATGTATGATATTACTTATAATTACTTGCATACTTTGTCTTTTAATTATTTGTATTTATTTTAATTGAACATTGTAGAAATGCTAAAAGGCTAATAAAAGTGCTCAGTGGTTGCTCTCCATGATGGAAAGAAAATTCTTCAGGGTACGTTTTGACAAGATCAAGATATGAAAAGAGATTTTCAAAATTTTCCTGAATTGATATTTTTTGATGGAACATTCAAGCTATTGGATATTAACTTTACATTTTACATCTGCTTAGTGTGGATGGAAATGGTTTGTTTTTATTTTATCTAATATTTCAGTTTTATTTATTTATTTAGGGTAACATCCCCAGTAATTGGCATGCGCCAGTGATTGGCACATCCTACAAACATGTCCTAAAATAAGATTTATATCCAGTCTTTTAAAATTGCAAGACCATATACCAGTTATATGCTCATTTACGTTAAAGATTATAACTTTGATTTATGCTACTAGATGACAATAGTGCCTATAAAAGAGAAAAAAATATGGCTTGTATCAAATTAGCCATTTTTGTTGCAAATGCTTCTTCTTTGGCTTAAGGAAGGCATGCTTTTCAATTCATTATTATCTTATTTATAATATATTTTAAATTTTAATTGACAACAGCTTTGTTTAGTTAAAAAGGGCGTCTTTAATTGTGTAAAAGTATTTTCGACACAAATATTTGGATTTCTGAATTAATGATGGATGCCAATTAATGGTGCTTCAATTTAACTAGTTCCAAGTAATTGGCAATTACAAGGAATTAACAGGGAATTTGAGATTAAACAACTTAATTTTGGAAGTACTTTTATCGTTATAGACTAATTTTGTTTATCATTTTTTATTTGAAAATATGAAATATTATCAGCAAATGGAATCCATTAAAGCTTCATATGACAATTACTGGGGACAGCATGACAATTACTGGGTATTAATAAAAGTATATTGTATTGTTTTAAAGTGTTCACATTTCAGACTAATATGCTAATTTCTTTCTCTCAAAAACCTGAAATATAGCATCTTCATCTATGGTAAATTCATTTAAAGCGATTAAATCCAATGCAAAATGTAAAGTATTTTTTTTATATAAACATGTGCCAATTACTGGATCACAAGGTGACATACATTGGTGCTTTAGGTGTCAATTGCTGGTGATTTCAGCAACTTTTCGTAAATATATTTTTATAAAATGCTTTTTCAATTTTTTTTGCTTTTAGTGGGCAAAATAGATGCACAGATATGCATTCTTTGATTTAAAAATATTTCCAAGTAAATATCTTATTTCTTTGTAATGAAAATTGAAGTAAGTTTAAAGACAAATTCTTAATGTGCCAATTACTGGGGATGTTACCCTATTTAAAATTAGATAACTGCAGAGAAAATGAATTTCTCCTGAAGTAGCTACTATGAAAGAATATCTCACAAAACTAGCCTATAGCCAAAAAGAAATTCGTACAATAAATTGTATGAGCAATTCAGCAAAGTTGCACCCGTATCCGTGAAAAACTATTAGGATAAGAACTGGCATCATATACGCTTGGTTAATAAAAGCACTGTTTCCTTCCAAATTCTATTACATGTTTTTATGTGAAGTTACATTGTTAATTAATATTTTATTTTTTTATCTTTTAGGAGTGGGCACACATGAATAGTGTTTCTGTAATTTTTTTTTAATTCCACAAACAATAAGCTAGAAAATCTGAATGGCAAAATAAAAAGTGTAGTCAAAAGATACAGCTCTTTGCCGAAGTTCATACACAGCTTTTTTGCACTGATAAATTGTCTAAGGCAAGAAAAAAACAAAAAAAAGCAAACATTTATACAGAGGCAACCAGTACATCAGTATGAAACAGGAAGCCCAGAGTACTTGTATAATAAGTACTTATTGCCTTATCCATTTACAATGATATATAATCAGTTAGAAAAAGAAAAAATGATGCTATTACTGTAAAATGTAGAAATATTTTCACATATCATTGTGGAATGGACTATTCTGAGTACACTTAGGTGCACATGTTAAATTTTGGAAATCAATGCGCATTCCATGCTGCCACATTCTATTACCACTATATTACCATTCTATTATTGCTGCCACATTCAAAATTAAGTATCAGTGTTTTTGACCCTGAACTATGTGACAAGAGGTGGATACGGGAAAATTACATTTCTGTGCACCGAATGTACAATCCAATATTAATTGTAGGATTCTGTTCATGTAACAGAGATGAATGCTCCTTCAGTTCCTAGCTCTGCCAATGGTAATTTAAAAGGATGCAAGTTTTGGTTAATAAAATGCTGATGTTAGTCTTTATCATCTCAGGCAGTATTCTGTGAGCAAGAGGCGCTTTTAAAGCAAATTCTTAGGTAAACAATGTAAAACTTTCTTTAAATTTAAATATGTACAAGAATTATGTTGCTTTTAAGCACTTAGACTTCATCCATAAGAATTTTAAGATAATACAGTTTGTGGCTTTCAGTGTAAATTTTAAACTGAAAAATAATAGTTTTATTATTATTGTTTTATTTAATCATTTTATAACTTAAAAAAAAATTGAAAACCATTTTTATTGTTTGTAAAATCAGATGTTAAATGCATTTTTAACACTTTTCAACTTTGTTGAATTGACCACTCTAAAATTAAAAATTAAATTGTAAAAATTTTTGTGTTGAGCAAATTTTTCTTATTTTTGCACGGATCAGGTCAATGAGAGTCAATGGTTTTAATACAGGCAGTATTGATCCCGGAACTGAAAATTTAACCCTGTGCAAACGTAGGAAGAAGAAAGCCATTCCCAGTTTGGAATGAAAAATGTTAGCCATAGCCGAATCTTCAGAAAAAAGTAAGGACCTGGTCCGGCCCGGCTCCAGAATACCGACTTTTTTAACGGCCTCACCAGGAAGATAAAAAGCCTGAAGCTGTGGGGACTAATTTATGAAAAATCCTAATTGGCATGTTAAAAAAAGCAGTGCTTTAAATAACTGACACATTTAAATAGTACAAAAAGGAGATGGCAATGACAAAAGTGCAACTGAATTGGAAGTTTAAGCTACAGAAAGAAATTATTTTTTCACATGCAATTTTTTTAAAAGCACTTAAACATTAGAAGCCACTCTTTTTTTAATACTTTAAATGCGTTTCTCTGCATGATGTTTATTTTTATTTTTTTTTCATTCTTTCTCGTCTTAAAATTATTAAATCAGGAATAGTTAAAGAAATAAGGATTAAACTTGGAACTTGTCTTATCTTTTTTCTTTCTTTTTTCTTTTCTTTTTCTTTTTTTCGGCAAATTAAAAAAAATTGCTTCTGAACACATGATTTTTGAAAAAAATAAGTTACATCATTTTTTAAATAAATATTGTTTATATTTTTAAAATTAATATTAAAACAAGTCTTGAAACAAAACTAAAATTATATTTTCTCTTTAATTAAATGAAATAAAATGAAAACTGATGAATAATGTTTCGAATTATAACGATTTTAAATTACTGCTTTTAAGAAAATAACTAATAAGTTACTATTTTTTTTTATTTTGATGAGAATTTTTATGCGATTTTGTTTGCAAATTATACGGTTATATAACCATCACAAAAAAAAATTAACTCAATAAATATATTTTTTGAATGTTTCCTAGAACTCTTAAAATAACATTTTTCTTGAAATTCATGCATTTCAATTTTCAATTTGTGCCTAATCTCTTAAAACATGATGAAATATTTAAACGAGTATAACTCTGTGAGTTTTAAACATATGAAAATGCATTTTTTGTGTGTTTAATTCAGGAATGATGAGGAAAGTTTTCCTTATTGGAATTTTTACCCTAGGGCTATATAAAAATTAATATTTCGTATTTTTTCAAATATACCCAAATGGAGTTGCCATTAATGACCTCGTATTCTGCTTCTTTTTTAAATGAATTTTTGTAATTGGAAGTATGGGTCTAGGCTAGGGGCAATATTTAAGGAGATAGCTTAATCTTCCGATAATTACGACTCACCCTGTATATCTATATATTTTTTAAAGTACTTTAAGTATCGGTTCCAAAACCAAAATATGTACTAATGCTAAAAATCAATCTAAGCTATCCTTTAAAATAAAAATTTTACTTTATTAAAATGCAAACGAGAAATTTGAAAAGGATGTTCCTACATGTTTAACATTAGCTAGCAAATTTCTTTGTAATTAATATATATACATGTATACATTTTTGGATAAAAAGATTATAAAATCGCCTGGGGGTATTCCCTTTTCTGAACCCCCTCCCTCCCCCAGTTTCGGTTTTGGCACAGTGCTGTTTTTTAAATTTATAAACGATTTTTTAAAGAGTGAAAATTGATTCCGCTCCAAAATTTTCACAAATTATTGACTTTCAGTTCTTTTCTTTTTAAGCAATTATTAATTAAAAAAATTTTGACCCAAAAAATAAAACAGAGAAAAATCCCCAACCGATGTTAGATTCGATTCAACAATTCCAACGTGTACGCTATTCAGAGATTTTACTAAATTTTAAATATTTAAAGAATAAATATTTCTTCATTCTTCTATGTAAAATATAAAAATGGTATTTAGAGATACATTTGGGGATTATTTTTCATAATATCATTATAACTGAGTTCACGTCGGGTTCGGCTGGACCAAAACTAGCCTTTTTTGCGCCCGCGGCAAACATGGATTTTGCCCCCCCCCCCCCCCACCCCCATCTTCCTGGCACACAATAAAAGTTATCGACCTCAGACACCCTATGTAAAAACAGAAAATAAAATCCCTAAATAAATTAAATTCGTTTAAAAATAATTAAAAAGATAAGAAATATGCAAACAACGCTCTTATAGGATTAATATTAGCTTGAGCGTTAAGAGACTACACTAGTCGGGCTTTCATTTTGACAAATTTGAAAAGAATGCTCCAGTATTTTTAACATTATTGGCTTGCGAGTTTGTATTTAATAAATAAATACATTTTTGTATAGACGACAAACAAAATCTTTATTTGGCGTCTCTTCGTTCTGGTGCCCGGGACACATGTCTCATCTGCACCCGCCCTAATTTCGGCCCTGGATGGCAGATTGAAAGATGTGTAGTTGTCCAAAAATATTTTTGCGAGTTCAGATCAAATGACTCCTCCTATAGATATATAGATAAAAGACATATATGTTAATATGCAATCTTAATATGCAAATAAATTTTTCATTTTTTACGGCAGAATTTTTTTTTTAATAA
>CAXHSM010001538.1:0-25000 GCA_964019185.1 Maratus speculifer
TGACTTGACATTTACTTTAACAAGTTTGAAAACGAAGGATCACAGAATTGAAAGTTCGCTGCAGATAATACTGATTTAAATCATTCTATGCCTTAATAATTTCGTATCACATACAATGTAAACTGGAGATTTTCTTGTTCTAATTTTTCTACAGAAGTTGGTTAAGATCCAATTGTTTGAAGGCAGTTAAATATCAATGTTGTTAAATATCAATGTTCCACTATGGGAAGTCTTCCCAAAACCATTAATCTTTTCAGAAAAAGTGCGATGAGTTATTTTTTCTTTTTGTATTGAATATATCAGTTGCTGATCATTTTGGCGGTTGTGCACTTTTCTGACGGTTAAGCTTTTTATATAATAATAGAAAAAAATGCTACAAAATTTTAAAATAAGCATTTCTCAGATTTAGTAGAGAAATATCAATGTCAAACAACGCACCCATACTTTTGAACCACCCTGTATCTAATAAAAAATATAAAACACAAATTAGAGATGAATATGTAATAAATGCTGCAACTTTTAAATTAGTAAAAATATTTCATATCTTTAAAAAATTTCCAGAAAGTTCTCCATCAAGCTATGAAATGAACTATAGAAAATAAGATAATTTTATAGTTGTGGTAAAAATCACAGATGAAATTGAGCCAAAAAACCATTCTTGCATTATATGTAGTACTTACCTTTATACTGAACTTATGCAAATCCATATTTTATTGCATATATCCACACAGAGTGCAATTAAGAACTGTATGTAAGGTGGTAAAATAGTGCTTACAACTTTTTTTTCTATGTGCCAACTGCATTTCATATATTTTTTTTATTTCTTTGCACAATCATGTTAAAAATAATAATATTGCATTGCATTTTTAATTTTTATGTATTGAAGGCAAGTGGGGAGGAGACTTTATATATTAAACACTTTATCATACTAAAACAAAATAAAAACTGGCTTTCCATAAGTATGAAACCTGATTAAACTACAATATTTAAATTCTGGAAAAACTTATTCTTTTTATAAAACTAATATGCATACAAAACAGATAATCAAGCAAATATGTCCACAGAAAGTAAATATAAACTTTTAGATAAAACTAGCGATAAGCCAAATTGAAAAAAAAATACTGAGACCAACATCAGAAAATAAAAAGTTAGCAAATAAATGAATCTTTGGTTACCAATTAAGGTGCGGTATTTAAAACATTCCCAAATCACACATAAGTTTTTTTTTGTGTGTTTGTTTGAAGGAAGCAGAAAAAAAAAACTTCAAAAATATTCTTGATACAGTTTCTTATTTTAGGAACATAAAGAATGAAGAAATATCTCATAATAAAAGATAATCTTGTTTATAGGGACGTAATCCCAAAGTCCAGTTTTATCAGTCATTGGTTAAAATGAAGTTAACTTAGAGGTTATTGACAGGTGCAAAAGAGTCTTAAGCAGGTGCTGCTGTCATGGTGCAGGTTGTATGTGGGGGGGGGGGGGGGTACGCGAAAATACAAGTGAAAGCGTTTGTTAAACAAAAATAAAAGTAAAATAAAGCTGGGCATCAAGTTTTGTCGACTAGGAATTATTTTTGTATAATTTAGTTGCATTTGACGACTAACGACCTGCTGATTTCTAACCCAGTGTCCACATCAAGACACTTTCTCTCAATTTATGTTTTGACTTATTGAATCTGAAATTTTAATCTACAGAGTAAATATAATGAAATGAATAAAACAATGAATAAAAAAATACTTTTACTTCAAATAATATTTTTATTGTAAACACAAGAATGTACTAAATATTATTAAACAAAGACTTTACACTGCGTGGAACTGATGCCACTGAGAAATTTTTGAACACATAAGTATCTAAAAATGATAAAAAATTAAGTTGGTTTTTGCTATAGCCAACGTCAAAAAGCCAAAATAATGTATACCACAAAGTAACTGCAGTTATAAAATTTTCAGTTTTTGTAATAAACTGTTTGTCTAAAAATAATTCATAATATGAGGAATTTAACACATTGCTTGAGTTGCGGTGGACAATCACAGGTTGAAGAACAGAAATTTCTGCACCTTCTTCATGATAAAGAGTCGGAAATTTTTCTCGCATCAAGCATGGTAATGTAAGTACTGTAAATGCAAGCTCACTATCTGAAATAATAATAACACTATAAGGAAAACGCACAAGACAGTCCATTTAAAATATATCATCAAAGCACAGCAAAAAAAAGGTAGATGAACAAAAAAGAAAATTTAAAAAAAGAACAGATTTATTGTGTTTGCAGTGCTAAAAATTTAAATTCATGACTTTTTAACTCACAAGGCTATCAAAGCCTGACAGCTAATGTGCCCGCAAGTTCTGTATGTAACGCGATAACTCTTGATATAAATATCAGATTTGCTTCAAATTTTATATGTAGGTTCATTCTGATAAGGTTAGCTGGTTAGCTTTGGAGGTTCAATGGTTAGATATGAAGGGGGGTGGTAGCTAATCCCCTGCCCACTAACTTACAGTTGATTTCTTTTATTTTTGAAAAGGCATTATTCTTTGAAGTAAGAGTGTAATATACAGCTGTATATATAGCCTGTGAGTTCAATGCCATCAATTTAACTGGACACTTTTCTCTTTATTGCCTATTTTCAGACACCACGAGAAAATTGCATGGCCAACTGATGCGTGTCATACATATATTCTTTTTCTGTATTATCATTAAGAGTTACAAACTATTTACATTATTAACCATCTTTACAAAGCATATTTTGCAACAAGCTGTTTATTCCAGATTAGTTACGAATTTCCCTAACATGTCTAGGTTTTCCTTAGCAATAATAATAAAAATTCTAGGTATCGAGATTTTGTAACGTTATACACATTTTTTTTAAATTCTGAATTTGAGAGTGTAACTTTCACGACCCATTTTGAGGCATAAACTACTGATTTGTTATTTAATTTTTTGCCAAATTAACAAATTGTTGAATATTTTGCATGCTATACAGTTTGCAAATACACTTTTAACATCAGATTCTATCCATTTTGTCAAATCAGTGTGAAATTCTTTATCACATCAGTCACAGTTAATACAGATTGCTTTGACATTTTAATACTAATAATAAGTATTCAATAAATTAAGCTAATAAATGTTCAGTTTATAAACAAAGATAAGTAAGCAGACCTAATCAATCGAACACCATTCAGTGGAAAGTTTCCGTGAAGCTGAAACTGAAAATCTCTGTTACAAAGAAGGACTATGCAAAATGATATGCACGAGATGTTGAAACTTTTTACAGTACTAATGAGGAGCAAACTTTAATTTTCATGGTGCATCAATTTCAAATCCTTAGTTTATTAAGAAATATTTACATTTTTTTCTTGAAAGTTCAAAATTTTCTTACTTTTTCTTGGAATTTTGAAATTTTTCTGACATTTTTGTAACAAACAATTGTATGAATTTATTCTGAATTCCCATATAAGAGCATACCAATATCTTAACTTTTAATGACTTCAGTGATTCCAAAAAAAATTATCCAATTATAAGAGAAACGCGAAACATGGATTGATATTTTTAGTTCCATATAAATAAAGAGTGAAAGTATAAGTTATTGATCACATAAAAAATTATATATATATATTTGTAATAGGAAATTCTGAAGAAAAAATAGTTCAACATAATTTTTTATTCAAGTATAAAGCAGTAAAATGTTTTAGCAATATTAAGAAATAATATTAAAATTAATAATCATATACGTTTTGAAAATTACTTAAAATTTACATTTAAATACTACCATAAAAAATATTAGAATGAGCTAATAAATATGTGACTTATAAGTGTAATCAATTATACAATAAGTATTAGCTTGTTATTTACTTAATCTGCTTTAAAAGTAATAACCCTACATAGAAAACAACTGTACAGGTTTACTTCACCAACATGCTTGTAAATAGGGGGAGGGGAGGAACATCTAGAAAAATAGAACAGTATTAAAAGCGAGTGATATTAATCCGCATTTTTACTTTGCATCTATAATTGAATTTTTTTTTTAATGTTGGGTTCATTTTTTTTAAATAATGAGTTATATTTTTAATACAAATTTTATTACATACATTTAAAAAAAAAATTATTCCATTACCTGCTAATTGCATTTAAATAATCCTCAATATTCTTTTAGTCTCTTTTTCAAAAATAAATAGAAAAATTTATCCTTATTCCAATAATAACCGATCTAAAAACGAAAGCCAAATTAAATCAAAGATTTTTTAAAAAAATCATTCGATTGTAAACAGGATTTAAATTGGCTGATCAAGACCAAATAACTCGGTACCCCCTCACTTGATGAGGTTACTGACTAAAAACTAACTACACTCTGTTACCTTCTGTACATGCACATTCTGCCTCAGCTATTAGCAGCTGTGACAATCCTTTGTTTTTTGATTTTCTTTTTTGCACCAGTTGTGAGAGACTATCCTTTTTAATGGTTAGAAAATCTCTCAAATCAGCTTCATATATTCGTAGCCGTTTTGCTTCATTCAGTAGCTGAAAAAAAAAAGTGTGGTCAAATTTTTTAAACTGCTTGTAAAATGACTTGTGCTACAAAATAAATTTGCAGCTATTGTAATTGAATATACCTCATTAGTTTGTTGAAGTGGGGGGAAACATTTTAATGTTTCAGCCACGGAATGGGTTGTTATATACTGAGCTCGGTGGAAAAATGTCCGTTCCATTTTGTCTTTAATTAAATCCTCATTCGGTTTTCTTTTTTGGCACTCTTCTTGCAACACTTTAATGTGGATGGCAAGGGAAAACTCATCCTCCTCATAGTCACTTGATTGTGGAACCTGCGAGTAAGGGAAAATAACTCTGTACAACAAATGTAACATACCAATGAATGAAACATTATGTCGTTGTAAAACTTTTAAATGACTTTTAATGATGAAAAAAGTAGGGCAAAAATAACCAGTTCTGTTAGCACACAAAAGCTTTTAATTTAATAATTATTTATTGGCTAGCTGTAATAATATTTGCAATGCAGCTTATTATTAGTTCGATTACTCTGTGTCAGACAGAAACCATGTTTTATTGTTATTATTAGTGTGATTTAAAAAACAGTACTACATTCTTTACAATTCATATAATCTCACAACATATACCTTTTTTTCAATCCTATTTTTTGCTTAATAAAAGTAGAATTGTATAATTTTACACTACAGCCAGTTATTTATTGCATTAATAAAAACAGTCAATTACAATCAAATTAATATCTTTCTTTCGAACTGCTATCAATTTTTGAATTTATATGAAAAATAGTATTTAAATAAAATGTTGATTTGCAGTGCTAATTTAAAAAAAATAATTTAACCAGGGGAATTGAGAGAGAAATTGGATCCGTTAAAGGCCCCTTCAAAATTTATTTTCATTTCAAAACAGAAAGAATCCTTCACAAAAACAGTTTTACATATACAAGATATAAGTATGTTTTACATATATATATCTTATTAAAATGTATAAACAAGAACCTGAATAAAAGGATCATTTCAAATTCACAAGATTATGATTAGATTTTTTTTTTTTTTTTTTTTACAAATGTAAAAAAAAAAAAAAAAAAAAAATGTTTAGTTTCACAAAAACAGGACCTGGGAGCAAAGTGTTGACAAATTCCTCGTAACTCAAGTTAATAAAATAAATGTACCCTACTTGAAGACATAATGTTTCCTAATGAATAGCAAGCAAACTCAGAATTAAGCTATTGTTAAATACGTTAAGAAAATTAATATGTATATTTTTATTATTACATTTCAGTAAAAATTAAAAAGAAATTAAAAAAAAGAGGTATTTATTCAACTAAATAAAAAACAACAACAATAAAAATAAAAAACTATGAAAATCTCTAAAATTATTGCCCAAATTTTTATAATAAAACAATTACCTTCATACGTTTTACCGATATTAATGAGTCGTCAAGGCCATTGTCCAAATCAGATTGACTTTTGTTCCTTTTTCTCCCAAACTTTATTTTCATTTTTTCCAATTCATCAGCATTGCACAGTTCTGCATGTCTTGATCGATGTTTTTTAAATTTATCCCTAAGTCTTAGAACCCAGCTGTCCTGTAATATAATTCAGTGAAGATTAATTGTTGCTAAAATACTTTTTACATCAAACTTATTTCTTAAAATTCATAAATATTTACATGAGGTTTGGCATTAGCAAACTGCTTGTCCTTGAGAATTGGATATGTTTCAACCAATGTTCTAGATGTTTCTAGAAACATTCGGGGTGTTGGGTAGCTGTAAAAGATGATATTCTCAATGATACAATTCCTAAGTATTAATCATCATTATTTATTAAAAATATAAATAAATATAACACTAAAAATAGAGACAAAGACAAATAACAAATAAAGCTTGATAACAAATATGTCACCTACATATATATTTTTTTTCCAGCTGTTGCAATTATCCACACTTGGTGGAGTTGTCATCATTCTAATTGCCACTGGCGAGTGGATTTTCTGACATTTTTGGTAGTCTTAAAAAACTCAGGTTTTGTTAAACTAAAATAACAGACACTTTGTTATATATAGGATATATAAAAAAATTATATATTTTTATGTCTTAGCCATATATTGCATCTCACACAATTGCCTGTGTAAACATGGCACCAAGTTCTATACTTAAGTGCTCAACTTTTTCTGTTGTAGACGTTTCTTAAGTTTATTTTTTTTAAGAATGAAGGAATATCTAACAATTTAAAGAAATGTTAGTACAAAAATGCATTGCAGTAATGAATTATCTTTGTAGACATGTCAATTTTGAACTATACGTTGTATCTTGCTGGCTTGTAAAATAAATCCTTGGCTGGTAAGATCTGAAAAAAATTTTCCATCCCTGCTTATCGTAAAACTATTACTATGTAAATCCAATTCTACCTCTAAATAATAAACACAATGTAACGATTCCGGAGCGAATCTATCACTCTTACCAGTCTCCGATAAGATGGAGCCACGTTCGGATTAATTTCGATTTGAAAATGTGTATGAGAAAACTTTTCTACCTACATACAAATATTTTATACCTAAAATACTTTCTGTTGAACATAATTTTGTTCAAAATTAACATAATTTCAATGATTTGCGCAGTCAAAAAACATTTCAGAAATCCAGTTGAAAACAAACGTAGCATACAGCGTAAACAAGAAAGTTTGGTATCCAGTCATTCACTTCAATGATTCATAGAGAAAAAAAAAAAGACAATTTTTTTTCCGTGGGGTGCAAATCAACTACGGTAAAGGTCGAATTTAAGGCGCTCCACACACCAAGGAGACAAGAGATACAGCACACGTCGCATGTCTCATGAAATCGCGAGTCACGAAAGAGGCAAGTTGAATTTTTAATTTTTTTCGTCCTCATACCAGAGAGACACGGCACGCGCGATACAATCACCTGGCGCTATCTATCGCGAATTAATAAAGGAACCTTATCTTGATAAGTATTTTAAACCCTTTAAAATTTTATTCAGTGTAAATAAAATGAACATTATTATTTTTCGTAAAATTTTAATTTAATGGTATCATTTGTAAAAAACTTAGTTTATATTCACGTGCATTAAAATTTTTACTAGTTGCAGCAGATTTTTTTAATAAGCAGTTCTATTGCATATTTGTTTTATTAAGAAAACTTAATTTTGTTATGATATATTAGCAGGAAACCCTGTTTTATCGCTGAAGAATTGTAAATGCTAATAGTGTGTTTATTGGAACATAAAAAGTCGAACTTTGCTAATCTGAATGTTCGCTTGGTGAATGTCTTCTGCATTGCTTTTATGTGCAATAACATACTGAAGGAAATTGAATTTTGTTGTTACTCTTGATCCCATTTTATGCGTGTACTTTTTAATATTTATATGTTCAGTAAGGTAAACTCAAGATGTTCTACATGCTGATTCAGCTGTTACAAGTTTGGCTCATTATCAATCTCCCTTTTTTCCATTTATTTATTTTATTTTATTTTATTTTATTTTTACAAAAAATACTTTTGTATTTGCCTCTTACCAAAATTAAATACAAAATCGCCAAATAATTTTAATAGTTGAAGCAGACTTTTTAAATTATGCAGTTTATAGCATATATGTTATTTTATTTTATTAAGACGTTTTAATTGTTCTGCGGTATATTAGACGGGAAATCTGGTTTACCTAGACAAACGCTAATAGTGTGTAAACGCTAATAGTGTGTTTATGAAACATAAACTAGCCGAACTTTGCTCATCTAAGCGCTTCCATATTCTCAATCATTTTATCAGTGTTTTCAAATTTTAAGTGAAAAACACATTTTTTACCCATCATCCTAGGACGGACATTTACACTAGAATCAATATATATGTCACAGTAACTTAATGAGTAAAAGAAGTACTTCGTAAACAACGTCTTATTCACAAGTGCAGGAAAATAGTACAGAGCACTTACGAGCCATAGCGAAGCAAATCATCGAATAATGCATTAGTAACAGCACGCCGACACTTTGGTTCCTTGCACAGAGGGCTACGTGTTTCCAACATGGTCTGCAACCACGGAGGAAAATGGGGCAACTTGTAGACATATGGAAAATTTTCACTGCAAAATATTAGAGAATGGAAGATTAGTGTTGATTTTATCATAGTTAAATATGTGAAAAAGTTTGAAAAGGAAAATTATGATTTATATAAAACATAGTGAAATTAACATGTAATGTCACATGAGAGGGAGTGATGGAAGCTACTGTTTTGTGACGAATTATGTAAAGTGGAATAGGATGTGTTCACGGCTTTATGACGTCCGAAAACCAATACCTAATACAGTGAAATAATGAAAAAATTAATCGAACGGTCAAAATTTTCCACTCTTTGCACTGCAACTCATTCGGCAATAATAAAATGAACCATTTTAAAATTTCTTAATTTAAATACTTATTTTTTGAGCATGTAATTTTTTATTGAAAGTACTTTTTGATAAGATGTTGGGTTTTGTAATTCCATAACAATTTTGTAGATAATCTGAATTTCTAAAACTTTAGTTAAAATATATTAGCGTGTGTTTTGAGAGGGGGGGGGGGTAATAATGAAAATCTTTGACATCTATAAAGGGAGAGTTGTAAATTTGTGACATGGGGAGATGGAGAGGAGAGGTTATATTTTTCAGGAAACTTAATATAAAAAAAAGTACTTTTCAGAAAAAATGACAAATAATATTCTACAAAAAACTCTGTAGTGAAAAAAAAAAAAAAAAAATGTATGAAAAAGAGCAGGTTTACTAAAACATTTTTCCCTATGCAATCGTAAAAGAAATCAACATAATTTGCATAATACGTTAGCTAAATTAATAGAGCAACTTTTGTGAAGTCTCAAACATTGCTTGAAAATTCTGAAAATTATAGTTCATCGCGTTGATATCGTTAAGTTCAAAATCCGTTTATCCCAAAATGAAACAAAAAGATGAGGGTCTGTTTCCAAATATAGTAATACGTGCAATATCATGTATGCTGCATTGGCACTAGTTAATGGATATACGGATACAGCCCCTTATCTTTTTGGGACAACGGATTTTGAGTTTATTCTATCGACTATCACTGTCAGAATTTAACCCCCTGACTGCCCGGCAAAAGGGTAAAATTGTAATGTTCTTTTCTCTGTATTTTATTAAAAATATAAAAAAAAGATTTTTTTCAAACCTGATACAAAATATGTTATTATCTATAATCTTTGACAGTATTAATCCTAACTTGATTTTTCAAAACTGGGTTTTATTTGTAGAATTATATTAATTTAAATATTGCTTATGCTGCAGTGAAACCTGCAGGTTAGTGTGCGAAAATATCAGCCAGCGGCAGTCAGGAGGTTAAGCTATGTATCAGACTTTTACAAAAGTTGCTCTAAAAATTTAGCTAGCACAATATGCAAATGAAATTTTGGCAATATTGACGCATGCGCAATGAAAAATTATTTAGTAAACCTGCTCATTTTCCATGCTTTCTTTTTAAAGTCTGATTGCAGGATATTGTGTACAATGTTGTTTGTTATATTTTCAGTAGAGAAAATTCTGAAAAGTACTCTGCAAATTATAAGCAAAAAACTTGAAAAAATTTGGGACTTTTTATAAAAACAATTTCTTTGCGATTAGGCCTTTCTCTACGCTTAAGCATGCGTCAAAGCGAGAAAAAAAATGAGAAAAAACCCTCAACCAATAAATAAAACCGCAGTACTTTCAAATCTTTAAGGGGAAAACAGTTCACTGTGGATCCTATAGACCAGGTGAGAAACTTAGCTTACCAGCAACCAATCAGAATCCTCTTCGCCTTAAGTAAGGTGGATTGGAAAGTCTCGTTGCATTTTGGTAGAAATAATAAGTATCTTTGGTGGATGGCTGTGATCACAGAATATGAGGGCTTTTCACTTTTTAAACTGGCACACTTTTTTTCTGGGGGGGGGGGATTATGTATTTAATTTATTTAATTATTTTATTTACTTTGTCAATGCTGCATTTTTGAAAAACAAAAGCTGGGAAAACTTATGTGATTTTATTTTACTAAAAAAAAAGATCGAAAAAAAGAAAATAGCATCGTATAAGTTGTGCAGTTACTTAATTTGAAAACCACATGGAAAATTTGTTAAAATGAATTGCATTTGATTTTAAGTGTATAAATAATGTTAGTGAGGTTAGTTTTATGTATGCGTTGGCAGATATAACTGCAATAAAATCGAGGATCATGTTGCTAAAGTTGTGTTTTGTCTTATACAGGATATCTCTTCTTATTGTTTATCAATTGATAAATTTCTAAACCATCAGTTTTAGAGATGCAGCTCTAGTTTCAAAAATGTCTCAAACTTTGTTTTGCAACATATAAAAATCGATTTACGTTAAAATAGTTACTTTTTAAGTAGTTAAGAAATTAAAATTCGATACAATGCCTGGGTCCAAAAGTTTTCAAGTGTTATTATAATACAAAATAAAACAAGTTTACGCTTCGACGAACAAAACTTATCGAGTTATGACATTTAAAATTTTATGAATTTTCAATATTTGAGTAAGTGAAAATTTAAAAATGTATTTTTAGTACCAGAAAAGATGAAAATATATGAAATTCAAAGTATCATAACTAGATTGAGTTTTTATTGGAGAAAAAATGGAATTTAACCATGTAACTGATTTTAATGATGTGGATTCATCTCAATAGAAAAGAGCGTCTTACTTCCAAAATTATTTCAAACATTCAGTTTAAATAAGTTTTAATTAAAAAGTCCATTGGCAATATGCATAGCTATTTGTTATATGTTATTAAAAAAATGTTGCTGGAATCTGTTGCCTATTCAACTCTGGAACAATTAAACCTGTTAATCAAAAGTAACGTGCACATCCCAATCCTTGTTAACTACAAAATGCAACCTGTTTTTCATATTTAAATTCATGAGTGCATTTAAATTTAATATATAACATCTGACTAATAAGTACCTATTTTAGATAAAATGTTTATTAATTACTCTCCTGTACATAAAATTTCGCTATTATAATTTAGATGTAATAAAAGTTGTTTTATTATTAGTATTAAAGTGTTTGAAATAATATAAGAAATATATCAAGATATTAAAAATTGTAAATATATTAATAATAAAATATACAATCATTTTTAATTATTTTTCTATTTAAAATTTTTGTACTTCTCCATTATCTCGTCGACATTTTCCATTTAAAAAAACTATCACCAAACAATGGAATTTAAATGTCAAAAAGACATCATAGTGACAACATATGCATTACATGTGTTTGGTATGTCATCCAATGATTTCTAATTCGACGTTTATTTGTATTTTTAATAATATTTTTCTGATTTATTAAATATTTTTTTAATTAAAATAACAATTATGTCATTAACAGCGACGTCATGATATTAAGAGAAAAAACATTGAAAAAAATGTTGCAATGCACTGTTGAGAAGCACAGTATGCAAATTTCAAATAGCGTCACAAATATTTATCCATCAACTGAAAAGGATAATTCAGAAAAATTGGTGAAAAAAAGAGCATTAAAAATTTTGATTTGGATGGATATTTGCGATTTAAAAATGAAATCACGATTTGCTCCTCCCCAAAAATGTCTTGTTAAATGTTAAGTACTCCAAACAACAGAAACGTTTGAAAATTTTGGTATTAGACGTAAACTTGTCACAGTATTTGTTAAAAAAAAGTAATATAAAATGTAACACTTAAGCATAATATCTAGTTATTAAAGCAATTACAAATTGAAATATAGACTTACGGATTCATTTGTTGAGAAGGCTGCTCATAAACAAGGGGGCATTTTTTGGTGACATTTAACGCTGGTGGTGACAATGAAGAAGATTCCAGCTGCTGTAGATCAAGTTGTTGAACACTGTGACAAACAAAACAAGCAAAGAATTGAGAATTAGGCTCAGATTTTAGGCTTTGTAACACACCTGACAAATAAAATGTTCCAGATTCCCACTTACTTCTGCCAGACATTCAGTTTAGTTTCCTCTTTTATCTCATCCAAGTCTTCACAATCAACCCAATCATTATGTTTTAAATTCCAATATTGCAAGTGTAATGAAGAATTAGCATCCAATACGAAAGCCTTTTTAATTGGATCATGAATTTTCTTTGCTATGTTGCTTTCTGATTTTATTATTTTCTTGAAAGCCCCATATGTTACATGGTATTGAAACATTTTCACAATAAGCTAAAAATGTAATTTTTGAAAATGATCTACTTAAAAATAAACAAATGGAAATTGTAGCAACAACATACTTTAGAAATAAAAAAATAAAACACTAAAAGTGGCATACAAAAATAGCTAATAAACATAGTGGTGAGGAATAATAACTTTCTCATCATTAACAATATACATTGCTAACTCTGTTGAGTCACATTCCTCACCAGGGTGAACAATACACCATGTATCATTCTTGATGACATAGCCAAAAGCGGTGGGACAAAGCATTGATGTATTGTACAGCTTACCAGCTATGTCAACATGTGAATCTGTCAAAATAAAAATTGTACATATTTCAAAAAATATTGGTACACCATCTGCAGTCTTTCCAAGTGTGATGAATGTACCCTTTGTATACAATCTATCGTTACAGGACACTGAGGCGACTGTGCTGAGTGTTTCCTCACTGGTACAAAGAGCATCCAGAATTTCACTTGGAAACTTTGATCGAGAAACACGTTTGACAACAGCCTGGAGGTCTGTGTCACTTAAAAAAAAATTATTTCCACTCATGTTATATGCCTGAAGCATACAGTGTCTTGTACAAAGAGTTTTGCTTACATTAATGAAATTTCTCAAGTGGTTCACCACACTTTTAAAATACTGGTGCTTTGCTTCGAAGCGCATGCACCACAAATTTCTAAGTGGGCCGAACATTGTTAGTGCTCGTGGGTAATGGATAAGAAAGTGGAATTTGGGTGTCAAGTGTAAGCTAGGCAAAACAACTTGCACAGCTGAAAGGAACTCCGTAATAAGAGTGTCTAAGTATGCAACACTTGCCGTTGGAATTTTAGGAGCCAACAGATGATCAACTATGACACGTAGTTTCACATAAATGGAAAACAGTTCCTCATCCTGTGAAAGCGGACATAGCAGTGGCAGAAGTCGTAGCAGGCACCATTTCTGTGATGCACTACCTACAATTTCAAAACCAGACTTAAAAGCTTGTGGTTTGTTTTTCAGGTCAGAGCCTTTGTATTGAAAATTCTCAATGCACTTGTTTAAATCTCTTAGTCGACAAAGACCTTTATGAGACAGCTGCTGAAGTAAAGCAGAAATAAAAGCTGGTACAACACCCTCAAGTAGGTCGTGCATGGGGTCAGGAGGCAGACATGTAACTGGGTTAAAATTCTTCAAATGCGACAAAACCGACTTACCTGTTACACCATATGCTGATATATTGTCTGCACTCATTTGCGCAGCAGACACGTGATAGCTGTGGTTTGTAATATTCCGCAATGTTACATCATTTTCTGAGGTAACAGAAGAAATAGCATCATGAGTAATCATACAAAATATACAGATACGGCCTGAGCTAAAACACTGCCGGAACCCACCAATTGCATGACTTGACAAATTATCGCCAGACAGTGTAGCAACTCTGACCTCAAACTTGTGTTCAACACCACTGTTCGATGTAACGGTTATACCACTCTCTTCCAGTGCTGCTAAATTTGCAACTAAAGGACTAAAAACAGCATCATACCCATGCTCAATTACAAATTTATGTCGTGTCAACATTGCCAGAAAAATATATTTAAGTTTCGAATGGTGATTGTCAGAAAAATTACCTATGGTAAAATATACAGCATTTAGCTTTTGTTTACCACGTTTTGCACCAATTGGGTTGACCACCTCAAATTCATCATTGTACATGTTCAAAAAAATGGTCGATTTATTGTACTGATCAGAATTTTGGAATAAAACACCACTCTTAAAATCGCACAACATGTGTGGATCAGCAACTATTGTACTGTTCTGCAACACTTCTTGCAAAACATCCTGTTTGGATAAAAGTGTTTTTAATTGCGCAAAAATAGGCACAATATACACTTTTGCATTACCATTGATGACATATTCGGTGGGTTCTATAAATGCAAGAAACTCACGGCAAAATTTTTGTAACATGAAATCGCTACGGCTAAATGTGAACATGGCGTCAACCATTAGATCCACTTGGAAAACTTCAAACACCTCACCTAAATGCAGACCTCGATTTCCAAACTCACAAATGACTGTTTTCAGCACCTGTTCCATTATCACCCGAATAATATCTGCTATACTGTTCATAATATCAGTATGGACAACAGCAGGAACACAATGCATCTCTCTGACTCTGAGTGAAAACACAGCGAGTACACTTTGAATTTTTTTGATAAATTCATCTGTGTTAAGTAACGGCTCAATAACATTTCTCTCATCCACAAAACTGTCATCTCCTAAACCAACACTTTCAAACTCATTTGTTTCACAATTTCCAATATCCTTATTAAAACTGTCTTTAAAAGTTGCTCCCTTATGACAACGCAAGCAATGTTTTCTATAAGAATGGTAAAGCTTGAACCGACTCTGGCAATTATCAATACCGCATGAAATAGACAGTGAAGGATCATCGATGTGACGTGTACGTAAATGGAAACAAAATAAGTTAAATGTAGCAAAGGTACGGTAGCCGCAATTTCCATTGTTGCAAAAAAATCTGCCCATAATAATTCATTAAATTTACCTATCTCTGAGTCGATACAAAACTTTAGCATCAATATTCGTACAACACAGTTTGTTACAGCACTACAGATCCTGAAATAATAAAAACCAAATAAGTAATTAAGTTTTTCAAAACAAGTCAGTATAATACACTTTAAAAACTTAGAGCATGAATGTTTTGATAAGGTATGCTGTAAAGATGTAAAGGTAATTAAAGTAACAATTTTAGCACAAAAATGTTGAGAGTAGTGAAATTCGAAAATTTCAACCCGTGAAAAACTTGAAATTTATTTTGTGGTAAATATCGGTACTCCAAAACTATTACAGGTGTTCTTAAGGTTTTCCACAATAAATTACATAAATATACCTGTGCTATGAACTAAAAGTTAAGATATAAATTCTGAATTGTTCAATTTTCTGACATTCAAACTGAATAAAAAAAGGAATTTCTAGAAAGAAAAGAGACTTTATCGATAAAAATTTGCGATTTTAAGTTATTTCTGAGAAGTTTAGAAACTTATATCTGCAGAACAACAAGGCATTTAAAATAACTTTTAATATATTTAGTTAAATTTCGTGCGAATTTATTTGTGTTAAAAACGTCATGTTTTGGTAAATGCTTGTTACAAATTGCAACTTTTTACAAAAGATACATGAAGCAGTGTTAAAATATTGTCAATAAAAATACATATTGATGAGTTACTTCTCATTTTATTACTAGAAGAGTAATTTTTAATTTCAAGCTGACTCTGTCAAACAAATGTTAATTGTTAGTGCTTGATGAATTTCATTCATTGTCAAAAATTGCTTTTATTTGACCATTCAAAATATACAGCAGCCTAGCAAAAGAACATTTTAAAACGAAAGAAAAAATACCTGCATAAATATACATTTAAATGCAATATGGAATAGGATAGATAAATTGAATACTATTTCTGGCTATTATTATAGTTGCAACTTTAACATTAACCAAAACACGGTGTTTGCTTACACTAGCAAATTCACTCGAAATTTAGCTAAAGATATTAAAAACTAGAAGGTAGCCCTTCAAAATGACGTGTTTCGATTTTTGAAAGGATGATAAAACATTACAACAACTTTGGTCAATCATAGCCACTTTAGGCTTAAACAATTTTGAAAAATTCAAAGATTGAACATAAGGAAAAAATCTTAAAAAAAAAAAAAAAAAAAAAAAAATCAGTAGAAATTTGCATTTAAAATTACAGCAAAACTCTCTAGTGGATGAGGAGGGATTGTAATGAACAAATGGTAAATGCATAAATTTTAAAAGTATAAAGTAAAGTAAAATATCAATTATAAAAGAATACATTGTGAAACTACAGCCAAAAAATATTTTAAAATACTGAGAGAAAATAATAAAAATATCCAAAATGTATAAACATTTTCCTCATTTTGGCCATTTCCAGACGAATATGAGAGGGTAGCCAAATTATTAATTGAATGGGTAAAATAATGGCATAGAATATGCAGCTAATGAATTTCACTCACAAAATTACAGTAATTATTTCACAAAAAACATGCAAAATAACATGCTTTAATAATGCGAAACATGCACTAATAATGCTATTTTAAAACATTTGTGAATTAACTATTTTATACCATTATCTAATACTTAAAAGAAAATACTTTATAAGATCGAAAACAAATGTCAACAATAAAGAGTAAACAATCGTGATTCGTTATGTGACAATGAAGTCATTCATCGCTTGAAAAAAAAAATAATAAATAAAAATAAATAAAGCAACACGAATATAAAAATTCTAACAATATTGTATTTAAAACGCACTTTCGCTTTTCTTAAATAAAATGTTTTAATTAAACACTGTTAAAAATTTGACTGTTTTGCTGCATCGTCATTACACAGCTTTTGTAGAAAATGATTACTCTACCGTATTACACTGTTAAAAATTTGAGCCATTTGTTGCAGCGTCACTCGAGAGCTTTTAAAGAATATCTCTTTTATGACCAATAAGAATGCTCCATATCACAGTAAAATAACCGTTTTATATAAAAGCAGTAGAGTGATGCTCCAGAAAATGGGTCAAATTTTTAACAGTTGCTGCAGCATCACTCCCTTATAGAAAACGGTTACTTTGTGTGTGTTACTTACAGTGTATTCTATAAAAGCTGGGGAGTGATGATGCAGCAAAAGGGTCAAATTTTTAGCAGTGTATTGCTAAAAATTTGACCCATTTACTTCAGCGTCACTCCACAGCTTTTATAGAATGTCTCTTTTATGACCAAAGAGAATGCTCCATAACACAGCAAAGTAATCGTTTTCGTGTAGTGATGCTGAAGCAAATGAGTCAAATTTTTAACAGTGTGAATATTGTGTTTGAAATAGGGAAAAGATTTCAAAGCACAGTAAAATGTAGTGACGTCATTTACAGCTCAAACTGTAAATCTGGCAAATGAGAACGCCCCATTACGACTCTGGAACGTTTGCATTGGACAAAAAATTGATAGCCTTTAAAATCGGAGATAACTTTTCACAATGGAATTTGTCATTGGTCACAATAAGTGTTTTTTCTCGTGGATAGGTTGACCCCGGAATCGTTATACACGGAGGGATTTTATATATATAATTCTTTTAAACTCCTTTTTGTTCTGAAGATAGAAGTTTCTAAATTTCTCATAAATAGCTTAAAATTGCTAATTTATATTTTAAAAAAGTCAAATTTCATTAAAAAAATTCCATTTTTTCAATGTAAATGTAAAAAAATATGACAATTCTGAACCTACATTTTTACTTTTAGTTCATAGCACAGTTGACTTTGCATTTGACTGTGTTTGTTATTTTTATGAAAATTTATCGACAAAGTTTTCATTTTCCCAGGGGTAAAACTTTTTTGGAGTTAATATACCGTAATTCCATATAACAATATTCACTAATTTAGTTTCCAATTAGGTAAACCTTTTTAAGTGTGTATTCTGAATCAGTAAAAAAATACTAAATAAAAAAGTGGGTTTTCATAAACATAAAAAGCCCGGAAGACTTTCATCTTTGTTTACCTCCTGCAAGAATTCACAATTTAAAAGATATTATTGTACATTTTTCATTACCAAGTCTAAAACTTATCATAACTATTATGGGAATGCACATTACAAAATTCATTATATTTCATCATGATGGAGAATAGCTTACTAATTTTTATTTAAACTAAATAAAACACTATAACTAAACAAAAAACTATAAGTACACATTTTCTACACTTAAAAATCCTAATCATTTTGATAAAAAACAAACGCTTACAAATATTAACAGACCTTTAATGCAGTATGTACACACAAATATTAATATATTTTACCAATTTATGTCCTTAGAGCATCTTAGCATTTTATAACAAAAAAACAAGCTTAGTAACTTTCTGTATACCAAGTTTCTCTCTTAATTTACTATGCATATATGAAAAGTAAAAAAAAAAAAAAAAAAAAAAAAAAAAAAAAAAAAATTCGCTCTATGGGTGAAAAACTACAAGGAGTAAAGAATGATCGTTAAATGTGGGAATTCAAGATTTCATTATTATTAAGTGTTTTCCAACAAATTTTGCCTTTAAGGTATTTTTATTTAAAAAGCCTCCTTGGAAATGAGTACAAATGGAAAAGAGCACGATTGAAACGCAAACTTTTTTTGTGATACAGTAAACAGTTAACATCTGTTGTATAGATTTGGAACAGAAAATATAAAAAGTCCTTATGTTTAAAGTGCATCAGCAGCTTTAGGGAACTGACTAATTCTTTATTTCCCCTTTTGTTATACATATAGAGGAAAGTCGGGTGAAATGGGACAGTAAGGTTTTCCTCTTTATGCATTATTCTAAACATTTCATCCATCGCACACAAGATGAGGCAGTGGTAATCCATTCTTCAGTTTAAAAGAAAATGTTGATCAGTATAAACTTGCAAATGCATGAAGAAAAAAATTATTTCAAGATTCAAATTTCAATTTGCTTTCAATATATTAAAGACTTGTTTATGTATATATGTAATAGTTTCCCTGTTTATGGAACATTTTACTGTATATTATCCGTAATTTAAACTTAACCTAGAAGCAGCATTTTTGTTTTTACAAGAAGTTTCATACAAAACAAGGAAGTGGCGAGAAATGGGACATGCCAGCAAAGGGAGGAATGGGACGTGTCCAGTTCCTTTTTTTAATCAAGAATAATGTAAATTGCTAACATGCAACCTTTTTAGAGGATAATATATTAATTATAAAAATGACTTGCATTTATATTTCAAAATGTAAATAAATTGATAATTTTATAATGCCATCCCCTATGACAGAGAATTTAGAATTTTCATTCCAGTCATGAAGATACTGAATTTTATATTGTGACACATACATTATCAACTTACAATCTTTGTTTGATTATTTATCTTGCCGACGTTAGGTTATTTGTGCCTTATAGCTTTTTTTTTTTATTGCTGTCCAAAAACTCTTAGTGGGGAGGAATGGGATACGTTTTGAGACTTACATCTTCTTTAAAATAAAATAGCTTTTGCACGTTATGTTTCTATATTGTTCAGGGGGAATAAAAAGTGTTTTATCTTGCACGCTATAAATTGAAAGTTTTCTTTTTGCATCAAACAAAGTTTATTTGTTTCTTTTGTCAAAATGCCCCACACCCCTCCACTCTCTCCTATATAGATATTATATATCAATACACCAATTACATGAAAATAGAATTTTTATCAATAGTATCAATACAGTTTAACGGTTAAGAGTTTATTGTATATCATTAGATTTTTACCACTTTTTCCCCCAGGTTTTTACTATCTGCTGATAAAAACCAGTTTTTACCGGTAAAAAGCCAACCCTGTTTATTGGCCTTGTTTCAGAACGGGTGGGATGAAAGATTGTTAAAAATTATGTCATTAGAAAAATGTTTAAGATTTATGAATGAAAGTGCACATTTTTTTAAAACACGAGATCTTCATCACCAGCGGTAAAATTTCACATTTGTGTAAAATTTGAATCCAAGCTTTTATTCATTGTTATACTTTTCGAACACACACTATTTCTGTAAATTATTCTGAAAGTTGAGTGGAGTAAATATTGATTGTTTTCCTTTTATAATTTGACTGCTCATGACTACAAATATGTGATATCAGATAATGTTGATGATTGAGAAAGGAAGGGGGGGGGGTGATTACGGTCTAAGCAAACTTGCATTACTATTTTTGAAAAAATATTATTTTATTTAACCGTAAAATTCTGCTACTAAATAAGGTATAATGCGAAAGAATACTTTAGAAAAAAAGGGGGTGTAAATCTGCATAGTCGATAATCACATTCTAAGAAGATTCAATTTAATACCCTAACTTTTTCTCACTTTTTGAAAGAAAATGAAACCAAACATATGAAAATATGGAGGATTGGGAGTAAGAAAACATAATGGTAAACCTATGAAACCGCTAAAATAATGTTTTTAGGCATTTCCCACCAAGATATGACTTGGCAGACAAATGGAGTTTTAATCTGCAAATCGAGGTTATGTAATCCTAGATTTTTATCTGTGAACTAGACGAGATGATTGTCTGTACTGCCGCCTCCCAATCTAATCTTATTAGGAAGATTATTTTGGAAATAATGGTAGCTAATATTGAAAACCCTGTAAATAAATTTTGATTACTTTAAGATTCGCAAGTATTCAATTGTCTTCCATCCCCCCCCCTCCAACATACAAAAATCAGGCATACTGAAACGGTATTAAAGGCAATTTGGGATTAAATAAACTTTACGGGGGGGGGGGGGTCTCGGATAGCATCCATCCAACAATGCATGCAAAGCCGGTTAGATGCTGTCAGAGATCCTGTGTAAAGGTTAAAATTAAAACTTCGAACTGAAAGTAATTGCATTTAACTGTATATAGACGCAAACACATATTTTAATCCTTAACTTCAGTGACAAAAATTGTCGCATAACTACTGTGAGCAGCCTGTCAGACCGCTTAATCTAATGATGAATAAAATGTTACATTAACTCTCAAAATACATGTGTTAACATTTATATACAAGACTTTTATAAATCAAATTCAGCTATTCAAAAGTATTTAGAGGTAGTAATAAAACTCCAAACTAAACAAAATTTGATCAGTATTTATAGTTAAACTAAAAATTACAAGTTAAACTGTGAAACTTGTAAAACCACAGCAGTATCCGAGACCGCTAACAGTAGTTAAGTATTACATCTAAACAGTTAAGCTTAAATACAAGGAAAAATGAACATAGGATATTCCGATTGTAACAAGACTCGCCTATAATAACCGATTTATAATGGGAAAATATGCAAATATTTTTACAAAATTTTTATTTCGCTTTTTAATTGGTCACCTGGAGCAGTTTGCTCCTATAGCTCCTTGGTAGCTATGCCTACGATAAATCATTTTAATATATTGACATGCAAACGAGAAATTGTAAAATAACTGCCTTACAGGATTAAAATTAGCAAGCGGATATGTTGGCGAGAGTGTAGCTTGTAACTTCACATAATAAACTTTCTAATCAATCATACTAACAAAAAAAATCTAATTTACAGTTTTTATTTATTTATTTTATTTTATTTTTAATGACATAACATATAGTTCTGTAACATAACTTAACATAACAATAAAATAAAATAAAGTTAAATCTTACCTTTAATCAGACTTTAAAAGACTTAAGATGAAGAGTAAGCTTTCGTTGTTCGCATAGGTTAGATCCATTGACTTTCTAATATACTTAGACGCCACATCCCATTCTTCTCTTTGCATGGCTTCGAATCCAACATCTTTGGCGAAAAGATGCCGTTTTTTACGGTGATCGCTTTATTGGCATCTTTCAGATTTCACAAAGAGAAAAGCAGAAGTGCGGTCAACTCAAGACAACCATAATAATATAAGTTTCGGCGGGAGAAAAATCGGTTTGGCACGCTAAATCTGCCCTCCGTCACGTGACGGAAGACATAGATGTCGGCCTAAGAAAAGGTTAGCATTGTGGTGTCTAGGTATCTTAGGTCATTGGTTAGATCCTTATATATTGGCTATGACTGAGTTCCTTGATCCACGGCGCACACCCCGAGGCCAATTTAAAATTACTCTAAAAGCGCATTTGGCACTCAAACATCCTACTTTATACATTTTTCATGTTCTCCAACGTTCTAGTCTACTCTGGTAAGCTGGCATTAGTGTCAAGGAGCTGATCTAAGCATTTATTTTATATGCCGCCGTGAGAAAAGGTTTTTGATTATTTTTCTGGTCTAGAGACCTTTTACATGGAAAAAAAGCAATATATGTAGATTTCAGCGTAAATCCTATATACTTCTAGCAGTTAAAAAAAAAAGAAAAAGAAAAATAGACTGAATTAAATTGTACGCTTATACTTTCGCAATTTTTGTTTACAAACTTCGGCTATCTTATGGGATTTCAGTAAATAACGCTCAGAAAATAAAACAAAAACTACTGTGAACTGTTTTTTTTTTTTCGTGAAATTATTGCAACATTTTCCTTTGTTAATTTCGCCGTTACTGTTTACAATGTATAAACAAAAAATCATATTTGTTTAACAGTTTAAAAAGCAACAGAAACAAATCGCCGACTCTAAGCAGCAATGTTGAATTCAGACACATTTCTATGGAGTGGATTTCTGTGGATCCGGGGGAGGGGGTAGAATTCCCTTTTTAACCCTTTAAAGCACAAAAATTCAAATCTTCTGGGGAAAATGCCCCCCCCCCCCGCCCCGTCTACGCCGTGAATTCGATACTGTTAAGCAGGTTTGATCTCGCTGAGATCGAGAAATGCATGTAAAAACTATGAAGTAAACAGGCTCAGATTTTAGAAGTAATATCAAATTTGCGAACGATAGAAAAATATTCCAAAGAAAATTTAAATAAATAACTTAATAAGAATTATACATTTTTTTTTAAAGTAGCAGTAATTTACATAAAAACTGGAAGCTATGTCTCATAAGGCAGGAAACAAATTATGCAGTTAGTAACGCTACCTGTATTTTTAAGCTCTAATCTTGGACGCCTTCACCTCCAAACAGGGAAAGGGGATCAAAGGGCGATTGTACCTTCCTCGATTTTAAATTTAAATAACTAAATAATGTTTTTCTCCTGTGCTGAAAAACATTAAAATTGGTTCTTTTCGAGCAGTTTAAACTAAAAGAGGAATTACGGACTTTTCTTTTAACGGGAGAGGCATGGGAGAACCACTGCCCTTCACCATTTAATTAACTAAATTTTCTTTTATCCAATTTTCAAAAACAAAGCAATTTCTTTTTCGGAGAAGCTTAAAATTAAAAACAAATTATGAATTTCCCGTTAAAGGGCTAGGGCTTTTTCCACTCTAAAGCCCTTGACAGTTAATTTTCGGTCCTGTTTTTCTTCTTATGGTTATATTTTAAAAAAAATATCAGAAGCGGCAGTTTCAGAGTAATGTTGAATTTTGGTTGGTGGAGGACGGTGGCCCATGCGAAAGATTTTGAAAATCAATTAACAAAATTTTATTTTACTCTGGTTAAGACGTAATAAAATTTATTCCTTTCGAGTAACTCAAACTAATTAAACACTAAGAGAAAGAATCACTGAGAATCCTCTATGTGTGCGTATGTGTGTATGTGGGGGGGAGGCTACTTTTCAACGTAAATACCCTATGGGAATTAATTTTAGCTCACAGGCTATCAAAGCCTGAAAACTTACGAGTCCGCAGATTATATAAGTATGTATTTACGTAATGTGATAATTCTTGATTCCGATTTTATTAAAATTTTGGATACAGATTCATTCATATATAATGCGCTTCCTTCATTATTCATTAGTTATTTATAAAGGAGGGAAAAATGGGGTCCCCCTCTCTTAATTGAGATAAATGGGTTTTTTAGGCAGAATTTTCAAATTTGGTATACCGGTTTATTCTGATAAGCCGCTTCCCTGATTAATTTTGCAGGTTCATTGTTAACTATAAAGGGAGAGCATGTGGGCTAATCCCCTATTCTCTAAATTTTGATAAATGGATTCTTCATGTAGAATTATTCGATTCGCTTCAATTTTGTATATAGGTTCATTGTTATAAGGTTTCCCTGATTAGTTTTGCGGTTCATTGATTACGTATAAATAAGGTAACAAAGAATTAGTCCTCCCCTTAATTTAGATAAATAGGTTTTTCATGCAAAATTATCAGATTCGCTTCAAATTTTGTATATAGGTTTATTTTGATAAGGTGCTTCCCTGATTAGTTTTGGAAGTTCACTGGTTAAGCATAGAGGGGGAATTAGGAGCTACCCTCCTTAATTTAACTAGTTGGATGTGTTAATCCCGAAACTTTCTTCACTCTCATAAGTACATTTTAATATTAAGAAAAAAAAACGTGGTGACCCCAAAATTACCCACTATTGAATTTCCTCGAACATTTGACCTAGCTTACTGAGATCCTAGTATCCGAAAAGTCTAAAACGCAAAATTTAATTAATATTCTGAGAAAATGAGCTTAGTAGTGCCTCATGTTGGGTAATTTATACTAAAACCTAATAAGCATCTACTTATGTCAAGGCCTAACAGAATGTGAAATTTGATGGAATTTCGTCCATTAGTTCTTGAGATATAGTTATAACAAAAAAAAAAAAAATTAAAAACGTAGCACAGCAACACCATATCTTGGACAATTTATGCCAAAACGTAAAAAAGCGTCTAATTATGTTATGGTGTAAAAGAATCTGAAGTTTGATGAAATTCTGTGTATCAGTTCTTGAGATATAGCTAGTTTTTAAAAAAA
>CAXHSM010001539.1:0-70000 GCA_964019185.1 Maratus speculifer
CGATCATTTTCCAATTCAAACGTAAATTGAATATTCCTATCCAGCTTATTAACTGCATCTACAAAAACAATGAAGAACTCAACTCCCCCCTCCCAAATTAAAAACACATCGTCAACATACCTCTTCCAAAATTTAGGAACTATCTCGAACTTTGCGAAAATATTCTCTTCAAAAGGCCTCATTTTAAACTCAGCTAAAAAACCCGAAATAGGAGAACCCATAGGGGCACCCATGTTTTGCTTATAAATTTTACCATCATAAACAAAATAATTACTTTGTACAATCAACTGTAATCCATCTTTCAAAGTACATTTTATACTGTCATTACATATTTCCGCCTTGTCAATCCTCTTTTTAATTTCATCACAAACTTCAAAAATATCAATCGACGGAAAAAGTGATTTGACATCCAAACTAGTTAATAAACAGTTATGAGGAATCTCAAGTGTCCTAATGCTTTCAACAAAACTTGCAGTGGAATCCACAACATACTCTGATGGCGGCAGTAATTCTTTCAAAACAAGCACAAACGCCTTTTCCAAATAGTAAGTCGGTGCTTGGCATCTCGTAACGATGGGGCGTAGAGGATACCCCTCTTTATGATCTTTTAATCTACCTATCAAACGTGGAATCACACCCTGTTTATTAATAAACAATCTAACTTTAACATTATCTGGCCAACAACCTTTTTCAATAATATCTTTCACCTTTTTGTGGATTTTATTCAAAGGAGATTTTTCAATTAAGGAACAATCCATATCGGCAATAGCTTTTTGCATTTTAACTTTATACTTAGGGGCGTAGCTACTGGGGGGGCGTAGGGGGGCGTCTCGCCCTTCTAATGTCGGCAACTTCGATGACAGTCGGCAAATTCTAGGTAGTCAGTATCAATCGATACAACTATAAAACAGCCGATTTTTTTCCAATTTTACTTGTTTTTACTTAAAACATACACTAAAAAACACCAATCCATAGCATTTTTCTAAAGGATTTCTTCCGAAAATCCGAAGTTTGCCTCACCATTTTTCGACTTCTCGTGACCGCTGAAAATAATTTGAAAAAAAAAAAAAAAAAAAAAAAAAAAAAAAAAAATCGGGAAAGACTAGTTTTTTTGAGAATTTGCAGTAGATGAGTAGAGTTCTAGTAGATCAACTAGCATTAAAGATGATGACGACTTCGATGAAGATGTTCATATTTTTCGTGTGCATGGACTCAACCCAGGAGTGGCAACAATCACACTTCGGCGACTATGTACGTCCGAAAAAGACTGTTTATTGGACGAAAGGAAAGTTGAGTAAAAATGTTCTTCATTCTTATTGCACAGGAAAGCCACTACACAGGCCTCATTGAGTTTGTGGCTAAAATTCTAGGATTGGACAGAACTCGATTATAATATTAAAATGCAACTGATCTGCCAGAGCCATAATTTGGTGGAAACAGCTGTCAAAAACTCTATTTTAGTGGTCAATTGGAAGGTTTATCCCTATGTTTTCCTGAACCCAGTCGTCTATGTTTTTCATATCTTAGGGTACAAGGTAGGGACTTGCACGGGCCTGGGCTTGATCCGAGGCCCGCACTCGGCCAGTTGAAATAAAGACAATTTTCAAACGGGTCGGGTCGGCAGAATTAAGACATTTTTATCAACGGGCTGATAAACGAAAAATACGGGCCGTGCCAGCAAATAAATTAAACGGACCAGCTAGGCCGGTAAAAAAAAAAAAAAAATTAGTGGGCCTGCCGGCCCGATCTGAAAGAGTAAGCAAAACCGGCAAAACCGGCTAGTTTCAATGAATATGATTTTCGGGAGAATAAGTATAAATGTCCGTCATGAACCGATGCTAGTTTGATAAATCAATAAAGAAATGTTGCATGTCCACCATAGAAGTCGGCATCAGGCATAGTGTCTGATGTGAGCTTCTTTTTTCTTTAGCAGACTTGTGCGGTGCTGAAATCAAGCTTGCTTTTTTTCTCAGTGAAGTCGAGACGGGCTGGAACTGTACTTAATTGTTCTCAGGATGTATAGCGCAGGCAACATGTTTTGTAAAAATATTAAAAACGATAATGTTCTGTTAAAGTAATCTTTGGAAATACAGTCGCTCAAAAAAGTATTGGGACACTTGGCAAATATCAAATGTTAAGCTATTTATAAAAATATTAGTGACATTAACATCAAAACAACATTAAATATGAAATAATTTAGCGTTTGGTAAACATTACGTATAAAAAAATCTTAAATATTTTACAACTGCAGTTTGTTCTAGCTTTATAAACATTATACAACTTCAAATAGATCTCAAAAAAGTTTTGGGACACTTTCGAAATGAGAAAGTTAAAACATATTTATCACATCAATAAAAAATAATTTACCACCTGTATTTTTTAATATATTTTAAGCATACATTACACGTTCAATTTCAGCACATTCATGTCTTTTATGTAAGAAAGGGGGGGGGGAGCAAAGATATGTCTGTGGATGTTCGAAATCTGGTTATAAATCACTGGAAAGATGGGAAATCAGCTTGTCATATAGGTGAAATTTTAAGGTTGATTAAATCTAGAGTGTTTAATATGACCTACAGATTCAAGAAAATATATAACGTTGAAAATAAACAAAGATCAGGGCGTTCTAGGGCATTCAGTGAACACAAAAAAGAGACAAGTTCACATTAATCCCAAAAGTAGCGCCGTTAAATTGACCCTGGAAACTGAAAAAAAGATTAAGAAAATCTGCAAATGTTGAAACTATCAGAAATATTTTGAGAAAACATAAGTTTCATGCCAGAGTACCTAGGAAAAAACCCTAGATCAGCAAGGCAAACCGACGCGTTAAACTGACATTTGTTAAAACCTATATAAAGGAGCAAGCAGAATTTTGGAAAAATGTCCTTTTTTGTGGGTGAAAGCAAATATAATATTTTCGGATCGGATGGCAAGCAAGTTTGTCACAGATCTAATACAAAATTGCAGACCAAAAGAAATGACGACCTGTTGTAAAAAACGGAGGCAGCAGTAAATGGCTTGGGGTTGTATAGCGAGTTCAGGTGTCATAAACTTAGAACTTATTGATGATACAATGAACAAATATGTCTATCTTGACTTTCATAAACAGAATTTAATGTAAAGAGGAAATAACTATGGAATTGCACGATATTTTAAACTGTATCAAGACAATGACTCGAAACATAAAGCTTACATTTGCAAGTTGTGGGTTCTCTATCACTGTCCTGGTGTGATATAGAACCACTGACCAGAGTCCAGACCTTAATCCCATTGAGGATATTTAGGATTGTATTCAACAAAAAACTTATGAGAATTCTATTTCTAACAAACAAGATTTAAGAAAGCATATAGTAGAAGAATGGGTCAAAATTGACCCATTCTTTTGCGCAAAATTGGTAAATTCTATGTCAAATAGACTACGAGAGATCATAAAACTCAATAATGGCCCAACAAGACATTAGCTATCTCTTTCATAATTTCTTCTTGATTTTTTGGATAGTGTCCCAATACTTTTTTGAGAAAATTTTTTGACTTAAATTTTTTGACTTTAAATATTAACCATAATTGCAGTAAAATATGCATTGTGTTTTAGCTATTATGATTTGCATTCATCAAAGTATGATACACTACATTCTTTTTTTTTCTCTTCGCTTATATCAGTTATAAAAAAAGTAAAATTTTATGCAATTGTATCATGTCCCAATACTTTTTTGAGTGACTGTATATCGTAAGGTGGTCAAATGTATTGATAAACAGCACATTTTTAAACTACTTTTAACTGTAAAGGCTTAAAACTGACAAGCCTGACTATTGAAGCAATTTTGAATCCAATAGTAATTTATATATATATATATATATATATATATATATATAAGGTTAACAATAAAAGATTCTTGTTACGGCTTCAGGTTTTTCTCCTTTTTCGTGATGTCGGAACTGGAAATTCGTTTCAAAACGCTTTCTTAAACACTATTTTATCTAAGATGCATTGCCTTTACTAAAAAATAAATAACGCCATTCGATTGAATAGTTTCTAATGAGAACACCTGCCAATCTTATGCATTTCCGAAAATAAATGAATGCAGAAGTGTGTCCAAAAATAGCTCTTTTGTTTTGGGAAAACCTTAATAAATGTCGGAGAAATATTTTCACAAATCTACCTTTTATTAGACAGCTTCAAAAGTATTCTAAACTAAATTATTATTATTTTTATTTATTTATTTATTATGAATCCTTATTTGAATGTTGAAACGTCTAGGAAAAGTAGTCATTAATGTTGCTTTTATGTACTTTCTGTCTTGCGAACGCATCGTAATATACTGTATATACTGTAAGATATACTGTAAATTTATTATATAAATATGCATGCAATATTGTTAAAGGAATCCTAATTGTAGTTAAGATAAAATTGTGATTTTTTTTTTCTTACAGAAATTGAATTGGGCCAGATTGCGCAGGGCGGGGCTGTGTACTATAAATATAAACGGACCAAACTTAAAATTTTTACATTGGATAGGCAGGTCCAAGATAACTGTCATTCGAGTCGGGGCTGGGCCTGAAAATTCTGAGTGAAATTCTGTCTCTAATACAGGAAAATTTGATGATAAACCTATCGATCATTGACGAAAATCAGGTCTGCAGGTGGCACTAAGAATGACTTTGGCAGACCAGTTGCATTTTAACATGCGAATATTGAAAATTCAGCCGTCAATTCGATGTGGAGATGATTCGTACAGCTGATTCTCAGTCTGATGGTGTTTGTTTATCTTCTAGATATCCGCAGTTGATGTGACATAGGTAAAGTTCAATGAAATGGGTTGAATAATTGAATCATTTAGTCGATTATTTACGTCTAAAGCCGATTATTGAAAAATTGACCTGTCTGTTGAATAAAATGTTTTTTTATCCCTTTTAGAGACTAGAGATAGAGATCCACACGGGCCATAATGTTCAGGCTCGACCTGTTTGAAAAAAATCTTGGCCCGGCCCTTAAATAGAAGTTGGAATTTCGCCCGAAACCGGCCCGCAAAATTCCAACTCAGTCCGATTGAATTTCTACTAAATAGGGATTTTTACTTGTATGGAGAAGTTCTGATTAAAAAAAATACCTTAGAATTTTTCTAACGTTTAATGATCTTCATTTATATAGAAATGACGTAGTTTATGTTTAAAATGAACCGCTGTTTGTTGTATGTAAATGTTTCAGTTATCCTTAATACTATTAATCCGTATTCCATGTATTGGAGATATAAATATCTTAAAAATGGTATAGAGTAAAATCTTCTAAAACGGAATCGCATAGGAAAGAAAAAAATCGTTATAGACATGTTTCCTTCTTAGCAGGTATAAAAATGTATTATATTTTACCCTCACATATTATTGCATTAATTTTGTATGGATGAAACGCAATTTTCAATTTAAAACATTATTCCGCCATAGGCAAATACTTTTTTATACATTTTACTACATTTTAATGAGCTTAGTAATCTACGATTCTTTAAAAAGAATAATTTTTTATATTTAATTGAAGAATAAAGGCGATTTTAAACTGTATACTTTTTTTGCAAAAATTTTTGGCTCAGGCCAAATTTTACTGATCTTTCAACAGACCTGGCTACTAGAGGTCTGCACGGGCCGGGCTCGGGCCGATTTTCAATAATGGCATTCGGGCCGGGCCGGGCTCGGGCCTTACTTCTGAAGACTCGGGCCGGGCCGGGCCGGGCCTAGTCACTAATCCTTTCGGGCCGGGTCGGGCCGGGCCTAGTCACTAATCTTTTCGGGCCGGGCTGGGCTCGGGCCTCAATTTTTTTGCTGAAGTATCGGGCCGGGCCTAACTTTTTTTCCGTACGAAGCCGAGACTGATTCCATTCTTCCTAGTTTTCATGGACCAAAATAATCAGTTCCTATTGAATCTTCCTATATGAAAATCCTTTTCTCGACTTTTTATAAATCAGTAATATTTGGCTTTGTCCAAAAATTTCTGCAAAAAAGCATATACTTTTAAGCCGTCATTATTCTACAATTAAACATTAGACTTTATTCCTTTTAAAGAATCGTAGAATCGTAGATTACTAAGCTTTTTAAAATAGAATTAAACACACACACACACACACACACAAAAAAAAAAAAAAAAAAAAAAAAAAAAAACATGATTATGACGGAATTTTTTTTAACTGAAAACTGACAGTTTCTTTTAAAATTTTCATCAATGCAAAATGAATACAACAATACGGGAGAAAAAAATATATTAAACATTTACATCTGTTAAGAAGGGAATGCATTTTTTTTTTTCGTTCCAAAGCGATTTCGTCTTTGGTAATTTTACCATATACCGCTTTTTCGATTTTTTGTCTCCATTACAGGGAATATGGATTAATAATACTAGTGATAACTTATACATTTACATACAACAAACAAAGATTCATTTAAAAGCATAAATATCGCAGCCTACAGCACTTCTGCATAAATGGAGATTATAAACATGAAAAAAAAAAAAAAAAAAAAAAAAAAGACTAATATAATTTTTTTGGGTCAGAACTCTTCCATAAGATTAAAGATCAATGTTCTGTAGAAATTCACTCGAGCCGAGCCGGGTTCGGGCCGAATTTTAAACTTTTTTCCGGACCGGGCCGGGCTCGGGCCGAAATTTTAACTTTCGGGCCGGGCCCGGGCCTGGAAATTTCGGCCCGTGCAGACCTCTACTGGCTACGCCGAGACAATGATTTTCATATAGGCTGGCTCAAAACTGGGACAAAGTATTTTGGCCCGTGAAGGCTAAGAAGAATGAAATCAGTCCCGGCTCGGTACGGAAAAAATAAATTAGGCCCGGCCTGATCCGATCTTTCAGGAAAAAAGTAAATCCCTATCCCAGCCCGACCTAGGAAGAGTAATAAAATAAATTTTGATTTAATCCTTTTTAATATAAATAAGTTTACTGTAAATAAATTCCAAGTAACTTCTTACTAAACATTTCAACTTGTTTAATTAATTTGGATTCGAATTTCCTGCTGTACTATCAGCAATAAAATAAACAAATTTTCATTAATATGAAAACACGTAACTGGAATATTTATAACAATATAACGTAAGGGGTAGTATAGAATGTCCATCTTTAAATCTATCTTATAGTCTCCTCAATAAGTGTAAAATATTCGATGTTTTAAAGTGAAAAATTTAACCCATTAATGCCCAAATTATTTTCTTCAATAAAAATGAAATTTTTGGGTTTCCCACCACTTTTAAAGGAAGAATAACTTTGATCTTAATTTATTGAGGTCTCTTAAAAAATAGTACTTATTTATCTTTCTATTTACTGGTGTGAAAAGTGTTTTTTTGTCTATTTTGTAATTGTCCCTAAAAAGGGACGCTAGGCACTAATGAGTTAATCTCAGTGGGTTAATAATGCTGAATTTTATATAGAATATACAGGATGTCTTAAAATGAATTAACTGATTTAAAAATTCAATAACTTACAAATGGTCGCAGCTATTTAAAAAATATTTGCAGAAGGATTAGGTAAGATGTGAGAAGTGTTTTTTACAGCGTTACTTAAGTTTAAAATAGAAGAAATACATGACATTGCTAGCAATGGTTGTTAAATTGGGGGCCGATATTTTGTTTCTTTTCACTCTCAGTCTTGTTGCGACAAAAAAAGATTAAATATATGAAATGACTCTCAGTTGCCAATGTAATTTTGTTATTAGGAGTCCACTGCATATATTTAATCTTTTTCTTTCACACCAGAATTGAGAAAAGAGGCCAAAAGAGCTCAGATTTAGCGCCTGTTGCTAACAGTACCATCTATCCCCGCTATTTTAAATTAGTATCGAGAATCGCGGTAAAAAACTCCTGCTATCTTACATAACACTCTTGTAGGAATTTAATTTTACAGCTACCACAATTTGCAAGTTACTGAGTTTTAAAATCAGTCAGTCAATTTTAGGACATCCGGTAGATGCATATATACAAATACAGAAACATGCTTTTAAAGATATAAACACATATATTTTAAGTTATATATTTTAAGTTAGTCGGCAAAATCGTCATTTACGCCCCCCTAATGAATTCTACTTAAATACGCCCCTGTTTATACTCATTACGATCCAAAACAGCAATCCTGTTGGACTTGTCAGTCTGTATGAACAACACCTCACTATCCTTTTTCAGATTTTTAACCGACTTCAAGGAGGAGGTTATGATTTCGACCTGTATGTATTTGTTGTTCACGCATAACTTTCGTAAATATGAACCGATTTTGATAATTCTTTTTTTGTTTGAAAGCGTATGGGGCCCATGTGGTCCCATTCGAATTTCAAAAAAATCTGTTGATTAGAACTTTAAAAAAAATTAAAACATTAAAATTCAATATCTTTTCGAAGCAATCGACCAATTAGAAACGTTCATTTTTCATTCTTTTATGTTACACTTACATAGACACACGATCTTTTCAAAGAGTGAAACTCTAACTGGACAAGGGTCACATTTTTCAACAGTGTGCACTGTAAAAAAATTGACCCTTTTGCTGCATCACCAGCTCCCGTTTTTATATAATATCTCTCTCTTGACCCATGAGAATTCTCCACAATACACTGTTAAAAATCTGCTGCATTTTGCTGCAACGCACTCCCTTGCTTGTATAGAAAACGGTTACTTGGCCGTGAAATGGAGCTTTCTCATTGGTTGGAATAGAGATATTATATACAAGCGGTGGAGTGCGTTGCAGCAAAATCAGCAGATTTTTAACAGTGTAGGCTGAAGTAATCGTTTTCTAAAAAACAGTGGAGTGACGATACAGCAAAAGGGACAAACTTTGTACATTGTACACTGCAAAAAAATTTGATCCTTTTGCTGTATCGTCACTCCCCCGCTTTTATAGAATATCTCTCGTTTGACCCATGCGAATGCTCCATGATACACTGTTAAAAATTTGACCCATTTGATGCAGCGTCACACTACAGCTTTTATAGAATATGTTTTTTATGACCAATGAGAATGCTCCATAACACAGTAAAGTAATCATTTTCTATAAAAGCGCTGGAGTGATGATGCAGCAAAAGGGTCAAAGTTTTTGTAGTGTAGTTGGGACAAAAGCGTCTGTAAAAGAAATATTTGGAAATCAAATGGTGTCACTCTCTTATAGAGGCAGCCAGGTATAGGTTATGAGTTTCAGATTCCTCGTCGAATACGCCACCGCTCATTTCCGATTACAGTGTCACTGTAAAAAATGTGACCCTTTTGGTGCAACGTCACTCCCCTGCTTTTGTAGAATATCTCTCTTTTGACCCTTGAGAATGCTTCATAATTGGGTGAAGTAATCGTTTTCTATAAAAGCAATAGAGTGATGATGCAGCAAAAGGGTCAAACTTTGTACAGTGTAGGATTCCTCGATATGAATATGACGACACATGGAGCACAGTATATAATTGGTTGAAACGATTCTGGACAAAAACGAGTCACCAAGCATCTTGTTCAGCGGGCAATTTTCGTCAATCTTGTTAACGTCGCATACGCGTACAATCGAATTCTTCCAGAAAATCTTCGTCAAATTCTATAATAAAAAATGCCTGGCATTGCAATGCATTGTTAAAAATTTGAAACTTTTGCTGTCACTTCATCGCTTTTATAGAATATCTTTATTTTGACTAATGAGAATCCTTCATAATACATTTAACTAATCGTTTTCTATATAAGCGGTGGAGTGACGATACAGCAAAAGTTTCAAATTTTTAACAGTGTAGTTGGGACAAAAGCGTCTGTTAAAGAAATATTTGGGAATCAAATGCTGTTACTCTCTTATAGAGGCAGCCAGGTATTGGTTATGAGTTTCAGATTCCTCGTCGAATTACCACCGCTCATTTCCGATGCCATTACTGCCTGTATAGGTATTAGATTGTTGCTGCTTATCGATTGAAGCATAGTGCGATTTTTGCTAAAATCTTTCTTTTTCCTTTTTCTTATTAAAGGAAGAGTACTTTTGACTGACTACACTAGAAAAGCATTTTACTATACATTAATACTATATGTATATGAAGTCATTTTGCTGCGTGCTCATATATGGAAGCACTATGTCACGATCTTATGTGTAAGGACACTTTACTTGATAGATTATCACCTTTCGATACCCACTTTCGAAGACCATAGGATTCGATGCAGGCTTTAAGATTTCATGAATGCGCTAGCTTTTCGAAGTGGCGGATCTTGTCTGAAGAAGTTACCATGTAAAAAAATTCTAAAGATTCACGGGCCTCCGTGGCCGATAGGTTAAGACGCCGCTCTGCTAATCTTGAGGTTGTGGGTTCGATTCCTGCTGGCTCCATGGCGCAAACACTTTGTGTGGGGCTCCTGGTTGTATTTCTCTTGTGATGTAAACTTCCTTGTGCTATCTCGTCCTTGTATATTGACGATGACTTATAAGCAGGCTTTCATGTCGAGCACACAAGTCAGATGTATGTTGTTCAAATAAATAAATAAAGATTCACAAGTACAGATTATGTTAGTATACATGGCGCTACGCGCCATACACACTACACAACTATCTCATGGACGATGAGATGAAAAGAAGAGAGAGATTCACAACGATACTAACCGATATTGTAAGTGGTTTCAGAAAAGTTGACAATCAAACAGTGACAAGTAAACTGGATACATCAGAACTTAGCACAGTGCGTCCATTAGTTATGCTATCGTGTGTCAGTACACATAATTATGTATTACGGCATGAATAACTAAAAAATAGGAAATAAAATAAGCTTTTTGTAAAAAAAATATCAACCGACTTCAAAAAAGCGCTAAAAAGAATTAAATAATTCTTTAAAATTCTCTAATGACAAAGCGTTATCCAATAAGCACACATCGGTTATCAGGTACCGGCATAAAAACGGTTAAATTTAATATATATAATTTAATATCCACCAAACATTGATTTTAGAAATAATATTTTTTACAAGAAATGAATTGACATATTTATGATTTAATTTATGAATATATACATATAAAAAGTAATGAATTACTTTTTGAAGTTGGTGCCAAACTATTTGAAATATATTAAGAATTGTAGCTAAATTATGCCTAGTACCATAATTAAAAATGGGGATGATCATTATCGATTGTGATTCTTTGGCACCAACTTCAAAAAGTAATTCATTACTTTTTATATGTATATATTCATAAATTAAATCATAAATATGTCAATTCATTTCTTGTAAAAAATATTATTTCTAAAATCAATGTTTGGTGGATATTAAATTATATATATTAAATTTAACCGTTTTTATGCCGGTACCTGATAACCGATGTGTGCTTATTGGATAACGCTTTGTCATTAGAGAATTTTAAAGAATTATTTAATTCTTTTTAGCGCTTTTTTGAAGTCGGTTGATATTTTTTTTATTTAAACTTTCAGCTCATAATTTTACTTCTTCTATATCAGAATTAGCTCCTGCAAGATTTTATATAAAAAGTAGTTTCGGGTGATTTAACCGCTCCCCTGATTTGTCCGTATATCATATGGGAAATGTGTTCTTGCCAATAATAATTTGCCCGTACCATGTACGGGCATCTATAGCCCAATTATGATTTATTATTATCACCAGTAAATTTTTACTGTAAATTTTGCATTATTTAATCCAAGCTTTTTTCTGATTCTATTAGGCAAAAAATTCTGTTTTGAAAACCCGATGATAAAAGATTTAAAATTCTGTAAAAGGCTTGAAAATTAGGAATTATTTGAATGTTTTTTTGCTTCTAAATATTGATCAGTTAAGTGGAATTCTTATAAATTATAACGAGAAATAAGATTACATGCTCTACACTGATGTTGTAACACTTTATTTTCTGTGAAAAGTTTTTTTATTATCATATGATAGAGAAATTAAGGGAGGGTCATCTGCCTCCACAATCCCACATTGTCTCATTAACTTGATAATCGTAACTCTAAAGAATTCAATTTCTTAAATCTAAAATAATTAAAACATCAATTTTGTGATAATTGTAGTAAATATTACTTTGAACGATGAATTATGCTTATAAATATTTCATGAACTATTGATAACCCAAATTTTTCAATTTATTTGAAAACGATTCTCGAGTCCCTTCCCATAATTGTCGAATTGCTACGTCACGTGTCTTTTTTCATCCCAAGGTAGCTTGTTGTAACTGATACGCTGGTGATAAAATAAGATAGTGGTATTTATATTGTCAATTATTATCATCATCATTAAGGCAATGTCATTGAATCTGTATGTCAAATTATATACATAAAACCAGCTTACGAAGCAGAAATTAGATGAAAAATAAAAGCACTTCGAGGCTAATTAAGAAACCAATTAAGGACCTACGAAATAAGATTTGATATAGATTGATGGATTAGGTGAAAACACAAAGTCATATGTTAATCAGTTTACTTAGCAGGTTTTAAAATCGGATGGTGATGAGCGTCAATAGTATTTGCTGCTTGTGTATTAAAATGATTCAAATGAATAATTAATATAAAATTAATTAATTAATATAAAAGAAAGTAAAAACTAGTCGTTGGGGGCCACCGTAATACTTACCCATCATGGATATGTATATGAAAATAAAACATGTGAAAACTATTTATACAATGCATTGCAATTCATGAACAAAATTTAAATATTGTTAATGTACATAGTAATGCTCTATTAAAGAACTGCTGATTACCAATTTCAACAAATTATATAAAACGCTAAACTACTGAAGTAGTACCGAACTGCGTAAAAGAAACATCCTTATAACTCCAAAAATAATAATTCTATTAACTAACGATTAACTGCGTCGGATTAAGCGTCTCATTTCCAATTAAAATATACCTCTGAATTGAAATTTGAATGAAATACAGGGTCATGAAAAATCGAAGAATGTGGAAAACAGGATTACAAATATCTCGGCAACTAATAATTCGACCGACTTTGTTCTTTATGCAAAATGTGTGTTATTTTATTGCCGTTTACGTCCACTCCTTAGAACAAAAAAATTCGAAAATTTTTATATACCTTTCATCAGAACAAATTTTTCGAGAGTCCGAAAAAAATAGTTCCGAATAATCGAGGTTGCTGATATTAAATAGGCTTCGTCCCATTCTTACATACTAACTACATACAAAATTTCAAGTCTCTGTCTCAATTTTTTCGGGAGATAGAGCGTTTACAGACAGACAGACAGACAGACAGACAGACGTACGGACGGACGGCAAAAATTTTTTCCTAAAAATATGTTTTTCGGAATCTCCACTATCTAAAACGTGTAAATCCGTCAAAAAAAAATTTCGATATTCAAAACGATTGCAAGACTTACCCTATACTACGTATGATGGGTAAGTAAAAGAGCTAAAATAAAACAATTTATTGTAGAAATTGAAATACACATCATATAGATAAGTTAAACTTATTAAAAATAAAATATTCTTAATATAAAAATACTTAATGTCATGGCTGTAGTGGAGGATATACGCGGGTATACGCCGTGCACCCTCCGGATTTTTTTAAGAAGCTTCGTATATCCCCTGTTTCTGAAATAAAGAATTAGCGTATACCCTATCTATGAACATTCATAACGTCAGCCTATACCTTCTGTTTATACCGTATATTCTCTGCTATTTTTACGATTACAACACTGCTTAATGTATCCATTTTTATGTTTAAGCCGATAATATTCGACGAAATAATACATCTTTGCTGCGAATTGTGCTTATGAAGCGCTTCTGATGAATTCATAAAATATTAATAATTTCTTATTTTTACACATTCACAATTTCCTGTGTTTAATTTTTCTATAAGCTTTTGATTTTGTTCTTACGCATACGGCTTTAAAGCTTATCTATTGTTTTTTCATTCATCTGTTTTTCATAGTTCTGTTAATCTTTATACCATAGAACTTCATATTTCAACAGATGTTTTGTTTTGTTTATTTTAACAGGAATTCATTTCTTCAAGTTCATTATATATATATATATATATATATATATAACTTTTAATGGTATTATATATATATATATATATAGACAGTTTATATATTGTTTTCATTTAAATTTTGGTGATATCTGTGTTGCATTGGATTTATTTATAGAAGTATATATCATCATCATCATCATCATCATCATCATCATCATCATAATCAACCATTTTCGATCCACTGCTGGATGTAGGTCTCCCCCAGATTTTCCCAATGTTTCCTGTCTAGTGTTTTCGTCATCCAATTTACACCTGCCACTTTTCTAATTTCGTCACTCCATCTTACCTGTGGTCGTCTTCTTAGTCGTTTTACATTTCTGGGATACCACTGTAATATATTTGTGCTCCATCTATTTCCTTGTCTTCTTGCAATGTGCCCAGCCCATTTCCATTTTAGTTGCTTGATTCTTTCAAGGATGTCAAAAACTTTTGTCTGATTTCTTATCCAGGTTATCCTCTTTCTGTCTCTTCTTGTTATGCCTAGCATGCATATTTCCATACTTCTCTGTGTTGTTTGTAGTCTTTGTATCATCCGTTTTGTTAGTGTCCATGTTTCTGCTCCGTACGTTAGTGCTGGTAAAATACATTGATTAAACACTTTTCTTTTCAAACAAAGAGGCATATTACTCTTCAGAATAATATTGTTCTTCCCAAAAGCACTCCACCCATTTCTAATTCTTCTATTGATTTCATTCATGATACTATTATCCGATTATCTTTCCTGCCCTAGGTATACATAACTTTGCACTTCTTTAACCTAAGTGTTCTTGTAGACAATTTTCTTTTTTGATGTAAATCAATTGAACATCACCTTAGTCTTTTCTAAATTTATTTTTAATCCCACATCGATGCTAGCTTCTGCAAGATCTTTTAGCATATTTTCCAATTCTTCAAGGCTGTTACTGAAAATTACAATATCGTCAGCAAACCGGAGATGACTTAAATATTCCCCATTTATTTTAATTCCTTTGTTTTCCCAATCCAGCTTCTTGAAGATATTTTCTAAGACAGCACTAAAAAGCTTAGGTGAAATGGTGTCTCCTTGTCTTACTCCTCTTCCGAGCTTGATCTTCGCTTTTCCTTTATCTAAACGGATGGTTGTTGTTGCTTTCTTGTAAATCTTCTTTATGATATTGATGTAAGGTTTGTCTATATACCAATGTTCTCCAGAGGTTCTGCTACTGCTGATGTATAGACGGAATCAAATGTTTTTTTGTAATCAATAAAGGCAAGGCAGAGAGGTAAATTATATTCTTTATGTTTTTCTATGAGTTCCCTAACTGTTTGGATATGATCATTTTGTTGAATCCACTTCGGAATCCTGCTTGTTCCCCAGGTTGAGCTGAGTCCAGAGCTGATTCAAGTCTTGTCGTTAAAACTTTGGTGAAAATTTTATAAATCACTGACAGTAAACTGATCAGACGATAATTTTTAATGTTTTCCTTCTCTCCTTTCTTGTAAAGTAGCACCATCACAGCATTATTCCAATCTTCTGGTACATCGGACTTCTCGAGACATTTTGAAAACAGTAAGGATAGCCTTTTTGCAAATTCTTCTCCTGCTTCTTTGATAAGGTCAATTGTAATTCAATCTTCTCCAGGGCATTTACCTTTTTTCATAAACCTAATAGCTTGTAAAACTTCATCTGTCATTACTGGGATAATCTCTTCAGTGTCTGTTAAGATTTCTTGTTGATTGTGTACGTTGATTACCCTTTGATCTTCACATTTATATACATCATTATAAAAATTTTCAACAATGTGTACTATTTCGTTACTGATTTTGGTGATTGTCCCATCTGCTCTCTTCAGTGCAAAAATACCTTTTCTTTCAAGACATAATTAACGCTTAGCTGATTTTAAACTTTTGTTATCTTCCAGAACTTTTTTAACAAAGATCACAGTTAAATATAATAAGAAAAGCGTTCAAACTGTAGATTATGTTTAAGTGGCTTATTATAATTCACCTTGTTCATTTTTATTAAGATAGCATGTATATGAATAGAAAAATTAAGGTTTTTATAAAAACAGTCCCAAATTTTGCAAGTTTCTTTGCTTATAGTTTGCAAAATTCTTAATATAAAGAAAATGTTATTTTCAGAAAACATGACAAACAATATTGTGCAGTGTACCCAGTAATCAGACTTAAAAAAAAATAATAATTGCATAAATAATGAGTAGGTTTACAAAATAATTTTTAACTGCGCATGTGTGAAAGCAATCAAAATATAATTTGCATAATGTGTTAGCTAAATATATAGAGCAACTTTTGTGAAAGTCTCAAAAATATTGTTTAAAATTTCTAAAAAATGATCGTCGATATCAGGCCCTGACCTCTATCATTAGAAAACTAATGATTACGATTTTGTTACAACAACTTAGTATTCTATCTTTCAAAAAAAATCTTTATTAATATTGCCTCGTAATGTGACAAGTTAAAATCATTAGTTATGACCAATTTTAAGCCTTCTTTTTTAGTCATCTTATAACGTATGTAGATAAACAAAGTAAAAGTCCCCCCCCCCTCCAAATACTCGTGTCAACCAGTCTATTAATTTTTGTAGTTTTATCAAACCAGTAATTTTTCTTAAAGTTGTAACCATGTTTTTGAGATACTTTGTGTCACAGATGTGAGAGTTATGAGTGTGTCACAAATTTTATGCATACACATAACATGTAAGAAGTTTAGTATTACCACTTCCACACTATTCACAAAAAAATGCTATAGATAGATAAATAGGGACCAGGCCCTTATTACCGCATGGGCTAATCGGGACTTTGACCATTGGCCCCGAACCTTAAGGGCCCCGCCAGATACATATAATAAATTATAAAATATTTATTTTCTTTTTCCAATTCCAACTCTTCCATATGTTGAATTTATTAAATTGATCTTAAAGTAATATAAAAAATTGTTAAAGTTACATAAAAGAGTTTTGTTCTGTTCTAAGGTTAAAAAAAAAGGTGTACTTTTTTTAAATTAAGCTATTTAATTTAGAATTGATGTAGCTAAAAATTTTCTTCTGGGTGCGAAAATATATTTATGCATTACATACACACATATGAGTAACCATCTGTTCTATTTGAAAAACGTTGCAATGATTCGAAAGGTGCCCCCTTATTTATCTTTGCCCAGGGCTCCAATTAGTCATATTCAAGGCCTGATAGAGACCCGCCCCCCAAAAAATGATGTTCCCTTTCCCCCTCCCCATAGCCTCAGCCTCAGCCGAACTCTGTTTCCAGTAAAATTATAGGTTGAATTTAGCGGACAGATACTTCTTTTTTCTCTTAACAGTTATATTACAAAACCTTGAGTTAATCAAAATAAATTCAACCTAATATCTTATCTGTGTCATTGACTGATTTTCTTAAACTCTTGATTTTAACTGAAACCAGAATTGCGCCACTTCTTCAATGTAACTGAAACTAAAATAACTAGAAAATGTTGCACCCATGAACATCTGAAATACCGTAACATAGAAATTTTATCTCATGACGTTCCAAGTATACTTTCAAAATGTGTAAAGTAGACTTGTTGCAATACCTTTTAGCAATACCTCATAGCCGTAAAGACTCCTTGGGGCCCACTTTGCATGGAAGGCTATGCTATTGATATGCGGCGCGCATTCCTACTTTAATAGAATTACCGGAATTCCTAGTATTGCCCCTAAATAGGTCCCCAGGGTACTTGAAAAATCGTCTGCAACCTATCTTAAAACGAACTTAAGAAATTTTTCCATGCTAATGTTTTAAAATAATCTTGCATTTCCAGAGAAGCTAATTCGGGAAGTGACTTAGAATTATCATTTATTAAATTACTAAATGTGGGGAATTTATACATATGGATAGAGTTCTTCAATTTATTTTTGTTTGAATTATATAAAAAACAAGAACATAAGATTATGCGACAAACATAGATTTAAAACATTTTATAATACAGAATATTATAACAAAGCTTCGTAGTTTAATAAGTTGAAAAATGACTCTAAATGACTAATTTGCATAACACATGTGAAAACACAATTTCAGCAATTACCTTCAATAGTCGGAACAATATCTGAATTTTTCATGCTGTCCTGTATATGATCTATAGATTTATCATATAAATAGTATACTCAAATTTAATTCAGTTAGAAAACGCATACAACAGTTGAAAATGCTCCCTTATCAATTTACATCATAAAACGGAATGTACTTTAGATATTTTGTGTAACCTTGTATATGATTTGTGTAATTTATACACGCTAATTAACACTAAAAAAAATACATTTAAAAACACATACCGCAACCGAAGATGCATTTCCAGCAATTTTGCTCATGGATGGTATTGTAACCGAATTATCTTGTGTACTTCTGTATATGAACAATGAATGCTGTGCATATCACATTCTATAGTAAGAGTAAGTAACTTGCACTGCAACCACAGAGATATACAGTGAAACCTCTTTATGCGACCACCTCCATTACGCGACCAGATCTCTGAACGACCATTTTTTCATGGACGAAATTCATTCACATAAGGGGCTGCGCATATATAACGTTATCAACTTTTTGGAAAATCTGGACCCTCTCTCCCCCCTTCCAATATTAAACGTTATCATCCCTTGAATCCTCCCCCCTCCCCAATAATGATATCGTTATCAATGTATAAAATATGTTTTTAGCTGTTAGAATTTATTTATTTTCTTTGAAGTGATATATAAAACACTGGTTACATTGGTTTGTTGAATGTTTTATTGATTTAAATGAAGGGAAGTTAATAAAATATCTCATTATATATAAGATATAAATCACTTTATATATGAAATATATTTAAAATAAATAGTTACTATTTAAAAGAATTTTATAATAGCTTTTTGTTACATAATGCTTTTAACAGTAATAGTGTCTTTTTCCACTTCCCACGCTCGGATGGGGAGGGGGGGGGGCAGATAAAATTTTTTATTAACGAAACAAGTGAACAATATTCTTCCGATTTCTCTTTTTTATCTACGAGGTGGTACCCGACGAAATTCGACGAAAGAAAATGTTTTAGAAGGAACTGTTTCATTGATTTATAACAACGTACACAATCAGCTACAGTAAAAGATGCATCTTATTATTGGTCAGTTTAACTCTAAAACAAATATAATTTTAAGCTAAAATTAACAAAATGAAATTTCTATAAAAGTCAGTTGTCCAAATTATTAAAATTTAACTTTAATCGCATATGTAATAAGTAAAACATGATAAATTATTAAAATAAAGTTATCAGTTGATGCTCTATGTCTTTGTTGTAAAAATTAAAAAAAAAAAAAAATCAAATTGATTCGATCATAAAATTTCACATGAAATCTAAACCCGTTATCATTTTCAACTTCTCAAAATTTACATAAGAAATTTTAATTTTTTTTTCTATTTTAAGAGAAAGCGGCGCATTTATGTTGCCACAATTACAAAATTCGCACAAAACTATAAAAAAATTAATATCTCAAAAATAAATCGAGATACAGCTTTCAAACAAATTGCATTTATAAGTACATTTTTTTCTCTATACGCCGATGTAAAATTTGAGAATGTGCGGTGTTTAGATGTATAACAATTGCAGTAGCAAAAATTGCAAAACCGAATTGCATGGGAAAGAGTTGCCATTCGCAAAATGACGTATGCGTTACGCACAGATACGTTTGGCCTTTATAATTTTATAATATAAATAGATATTATAAAGGCCAAACATATCTGCGCGTAACGCATACGTCATTTTGCGAATGGTAACACTTCCAAATTTTAAATGAAATTTCAGTTTTGCAATTTTTTGCTACTGGAAATTTTTAAACTTCTGAGCATCGAACTTTTTAAATTTTTATACGATCGTGTAAGAAAAAAAATTTACTTTTGAATGCAATTTGTTTAAAAGCTATATCGCAATTTGTTTTTGAGTTATTAATTTTTTTGTAGTTTTTAATACTTTGTTATTATCGTGGCAACAGACGTATTCCATTGAAAGTAAAGGAAAATAGCAAATTACTGTATCTTTTCGTTGGCAAACAATAGAATATAGTTTTTAAGATGATCAAAACGTGGTATACGAAATAACAGAATCATATATTAGGTCATGGATTAAACATTAATAATAAAAAAAATAATAAAATGCAGATATCACAAAGATTGATATAATTCGAGTTCGAGATTATAAAGCTCGCCTTTTTACATAATGTGACGTCACAAGAATATTGTCTGTAGTATTTATTGCATGCAGATTGTTTTAGAAAATTTCATTTACACTTAAAAGAATATAAATAGTTTAGTGTTTGCTTCCAGCTAATAGAAACCGAGATTTCAAGTTTGAATTAAAAGGATTTTAAAATGATCAAATAAAAATGTCACTTAAAAAAAAGATGAATACAAAGATAAATACAAATATGAAAGGTGCATATGTAAATTTTAAGATGATGAAAATGTTGTCGGGTTTAGATTTCACGAGGGAAAAATTCTATGATTGAGTCAAAGTGGAATAAATTTTGCTGCTCTTCATTTTAGAATGCCAAGCATGAGAGCCTTGATTGATAACTTTGTCATAATAACAGGTCCTCATTATATTTTGCTGCTGACATATACCATTAAAGTTTCATTTTAATAATTTCTAAAACTGATTTTTATAGAAATAACTATCTGTTTTTAGGTTAAATGTGATTTGTTTAAGAGTTAGACTTACCAATATAAGGTGCATTTTTTATTGTAATTAATTTTGTAGGTTTATTATAAATCGATGAATTTTCTTTAAAACTTTCTTTTAAAAAAAAATTTCGTCGAAATTCGAAGGGTTCTACCTTGTTGTAATAAAAGCTAAATAGTTTATCAAAAAATTGCTATTGAAACTTTATCAAAATAGATAAAATTTAAAAAAATGTATATGTTTATGGATCAAATGGGGAAAATTTTATTGAATTTTGAACTTGCGCTTAAATAAATCTCCACGCGCACTTTTCCTAACATAGTTTCACTTGTGAATCGCTGAAATTCAAAAATTGTAGCAGACAAAATTTATTAAATTAGGCTGAACGTTTGAAATGATTTTCTTTGTATTAATGCAAAAAAAAGCCCCAAAATGCGAAAAAATACTAAAATTCACATTAAAAAATTCGTTAAAAATTCAAAAATCGTTGTATGAATTCGTAATAAACTTTATTTAAAAGGGAAGAAATTTTACTACATTGGTTTAAAAGAATGAAAACATATTCCTTTCTAAAATGTGGAAAAATCGTCTCGAAACATAAAAAAACCCAGCTAAAATCGCTTAAAAATTAAATATAAAAAATCTAATCGAAAATCGGACTTCGAGGTGCAAAACTTTATGTACAGATGTACCTTCTCCCCAAATTTCGTAACTCTACGTGCAACGGTCTCTTTAAAACAGCGCTGACATACTCACAAACTTGTCTGTTTATTATTATAGATTTTTTGACAAAATTGGCGTCGAGACTTCACATACCACATGCATTTCGCTCAAAATGTGGTGACTGGATTATTTGGATTTAGGTGCCACTGGCTCCTTAAAAAAATTTGGCAATCTGTACCTATAGTTAGAGAAGAGGCATACAGACGGTCAGACAAACCAAAATCATAAAGATTTTTCTTGCGATGCAGAAAGTCGGGATGCCTGGAATTCACGCTTCGCACTAAATCATTGAAATGGAAGTTGACTACATTTAAAAATAAAATAAGCACGCCTGCAGATTTCCTGTTGATTAGTGTAAGTGTGAAATAGGCTATTATCCAAATCCAAATGACAGAGTCACGATTTTACGGTAGTTTTCTCACGTGTTACGCTTAACCTTCCTAATCGTGTCTATCTCAAAATAAGACTACGTCTGTGTCGAAAGCATGTACTAAGAGATTTCATCACTGACAGTCATAAAAACAGCGTTCAAAGTCTTGTTTAAGAGGACTTTGTAAATATCATTTTGTGAATAAAAAAAGAAAATAAGAACTTGAACTTTTTGTGTAAAATACTTTAAATATTTAATTATAATTAATTAATTTTTCAATTAATTATCAGCAGTGAAATTACTCTTGAAATTATTGAATATTTAATAAATGATTATCACAGTGATAACTCAGGGTAGAACCAACAGAAGGAAAAGATGTCCAAGCCGGTGATCAAAACCGGAATACGCTCCAAGTGCTCTACCATTTAAGTTACCAGGACAATACCAGCTTGACATTTCTCATTCACATTTGTTGGTAAGGCCGCAACTGCAGCACACAATGGAAACATTTAACACGAACACATAAACCTGTGGCGTAACATGAGAAATTCCGATAAACCCAGCAACTAAATATACCCAGTATATAATAAACCAGCATTGGTTGGTGAATATATATAAAATTATAATTAATTTTTCAATTAATTATCAGCGGTGAAATTACACTTGAAATTATTGAATCTATAATAATAATGCGACAAGTTTGTGAGTGTGTCAGCGCTGTTCTGAAGAGACGCCTGGGCGTAGAGTTACAAAATTAGGGGAGAAAATACCTCTATACATGAAGTTTTGCACCTTGAAACCCGATTTTCGATTTTTTTTATTAGATTTTTTAAATTTAATTTTTTAGGCGATTTTTAACGTTCTTTTATGTTTCGAGGAGATTTTTCCATATTAGTAAAAGGAATACAGTTTCACTCTTTTAACCCAACGTAGTAAATTCAGTTCTCTTTTCATTGAAGTTTATTCGGAATTCGTACAGCAATTTTTGAATTTCTAACGAATTTTTTAATGCGATTTTTAGAATTTTTCACATTTTGCTGCTATTTTCTTCACATTGATAAAAAGAAAATTGTTTTAAACTTTCAACCTAATTTACTAAATTTTGTCTGCTATGATATTTGAATTTTGGCGAATTTCAATGCGATTTTCACTGCGATTTTCGATGTGATTTTTAACGATTTTTTAGATTTTTTGCGTGTTTAGCGTCGATTTTTTGTCATTTTTGTCAGTATTATAGATTTTTGTATGCGTCACGGTCATTTCTATTTTTGAATTGCATGTAAAAGAGGGAAAAAACCATAAAATTAATGAATCAGCAATAACGAAATTATTTAGAATATTCACAGTAATCTATAATAATAAAGAGACAAATTTTTGAGTGTGTCAGCGCTGTTCTGAAGATATCGCTGCACATAGAGTTACAAAATTTGGAGGTATTTTACCTCTATACACGAAGTTTGGTACCTCGAAGCCCGATTTTCGATTTTTTAATTAGATTTTTTTATTTAATTTTTAGGCGATTTTTAGCGTCCTTTTTATGTTTCGAGGCAATTTTTTCACATTAGTAAAAGAAATACAGCTTCATTCTTTTAACCCAATATAGTAAATTTAGTTCTCTTTTCAATTAAGTTTATTCGGAATACATACAGCAATTTTTGAATTTTTAGCGAAATTTTTAATGCGATTTTTAGTATTTTGCTACTATTTTCTTCACATTGATCAAAAGAAAATTGTTTTGAACTTTCAGTCTGATTTACTAAATTTTGTCTGCTACGATTTTTAAATTTCAGTAATTTTTGACATGATTTTTAACGATTTTTCTTTTGTTTGTGCGTTTAGCATCGATTTTTTTGTCAATATTACAAATTTTTGTATGCATCACGGTCTTATCTATTTTTGAATTGCAAGTAAAGGAGGAAAAAAAACATAAAGTTAATGAATTAGCAATAAAGAAATTATTTAGAATATTCACAGTAGTCTATATATATAAAATAAGAGATGTATGCCTTCCTGACCGCAGAAAACGGCGAAATTATAACACCCAGGTTTATGAAAATTTTGTCATGTGTGGATGCTAACATCGGAAAGTCCACTTCGCAACCAGATATTGAAATTTCAATTTAGATTTTTTTTTAAATTAAAACCTACTAGGTAAGAGGATATTTGCAGCTTTGAACCAATCCATGCAACGAAACTGCCAGGTTAGAGGCTATTTGCAGGTATCCACCAATCCGCGGCAACGAAGCAACCAGCCAATGAGCAGGCGGTAAATATGAGATTTAAGGACTTTATTTCACGACTGAATGCTAGCAACAAATTGCAAAAGCAATTGTTAATTTTTACTGTTTTGATGATTTTGTTTTTCCTGGTTGATTTACAATCGCTCTTCAAAATCTATCCATGTAACCATCCAAAAAATGTAGTTACTCCTTATATGATTACTCCTTTTATGTTTTCTTGGGGTTTGTTATGATGTGCAGCGCACGTGGCGCGCGTTCCCAGAAGATTTTGTTTGGAAAAGGTCTCATTGAAGAAAATTTTTTTAAAATAATTCAATTATTGCATTTTTTTTGTGGTTCAAAACAGCTAAAATCAACGACTATATTTCTTTATCTTTCCAAAACATGGTTTTCGTAACTGAAATACTTACCTTTGTTCATTCAGATAAAATTTAAAATATTCTAAAATTTAAAATATTCACCAGATAAAATTTTATTTTTTTCTACTTTAGTATGAATGAAGATTTTAAATATTTGCAATTTTTTTGAAAACATGTATGAAACCAAGCAACGCCGGGCGGATCAGCTAGCATTTAATAATTGATTACACATCAGATTGTAATCTAAGCTAGAGGTCTGCACGGGCCGAAATTTCCAGGCCCGAGTCCGGCCCGAACCAAAGACATATTGGCCCCACTCGACCCGGCCCAAAAGTTAAAATTTAGGCCCGCGCCCGGCCCGGTCCGAACGAAAAAAATATTGGCCCGATCCGGCCCGGCCCGAGAGTTAAAATTTCGGCCCGAACCCGGCCCGGCTCGGGTGAATTTCTACAAAACATTGATCTTTACTCTAACGGAAGAGTTCAGACCAAAGAAAACTTATCTTAGTCTTTTATTTTCTTCCATGTTTATAATCTCTATTTATGCAGAAATGCCATAGGCTGCGATATTTACGCTTTTAATGAACCTTTGTTGTATGTAAATGTTTCAGTTATCATTAGTATTATTAATACATAAAAAAAATCTAAAAAATGGTATATGGTAAAAGTAAAATCTTCTAAGACACTGAAAAAAAAAAAAAAAAATACGTTTCCTTCTTAGCAGATGTAAATGTTTAATATATATACTAGCTGCACCCGTCGAAACTCGACGGAAAAGAATATATATTAGGTATGATATATATCAATCTTATATAGATAGTAAAATACTGAGCGAAATAAACAATTGCCACCTCTTAAAATAGGGATAACATAGCTTTTCATGATAAAGATACGCAAACTTCAGAAAGTAACAAAAAATAAGATGAATGTAGATTCTACCATTGCAGAATTCAGTTTCGCCTCCGATTAGAAAAAAAAAAAAAAATCGATGGAAGTTTTTTAGAAGGGCGACCCCGTTTAGATTGCAATGAACTAACTTCATTTTTCTTGTGTTTATCAATATAATAGCAAACAGAACTGCGTGAAATACCCAATTGAATAGCAATTTCTCTCTGGGACATTGGAATTGCGGAATAATAAAGAGATACAATTTGACGTGCTACTTCTTCATTGACTACACTCTCAAAAAAATTTCCGTCTTTTTACAGAAAATGTACTGGCAGCACTGCTGCCAGAAATTGTCTGTATATTCACGACTTTCCGTTTATTTTTTTCTCCGTCAAAAGAGGAAAAATATCCGTCACTTGAAAAAAGTTTGGAAAAATCAATGCGGAAGAGGTGGGGATCGAACCAAGGACCCCAGGATTACAAGGCCAACGCGCATCCACGGCGCCAGGATTGCTTGTGAAGATTTTGCTTTAAATAGAAGTGTTCATTTCATATGGGTGTGGTTTGGTGTATTTCGTTAAAAAGCTTTTAATTTTGCAGTTAATCTCGGAAAGACTTCATCTTTAATGAAACTGTGGCTGGGTTTTTTTTACTTTAATATTAATATAGTATAAAAATGTGAATTTTAAATATATTACGTAGATTGTTAGAGAAAAAACATGGATGTTTTATTTTTATTCGATAAGATTTTTTTTTAATAATATCAATTTTTTTTTCATTTTATTTTTTAATTAAAATATTTTTTAAATGTGTTCACTTAAAGTTTATTTTATATGCGAATATTTATCATAGAAATAACTTAGTATATTGAACTTTATTCAACTTATCCAACTTTGAATAACAGATTGTGAGAATTTTTGAACGAATAAAGAAAGTAATTGTTATTTATTTTTAAATTCGAAAGCATTTTTGTCTTTTAAAACTAAATTAGACATTTTAATCGATAGAATATTTTTGTTTTTCATTTTAAAAATAAATTCGAATTTATTACTAACAGACCCAATGCGCATGCGTGCTAGATATAAACGGAAACGTTTCCTCATTTTTCGACTTTCGGAATGAACTCACAGAACAAATACGTCTTTTGGGAAAACAGAAGTTATTTGTGAAAAAATAACGATAACTTAGTGTATATTGACGAATTTTTCTGACAGTGTAGATTCATCAAAAAAAGATTTTTACTTTAGTTTAAACGCTTTTTTATAGACTCTGAGTAAAAGGAAATGCAATTTAACAATAAAACGAATGGAATCCCGTCGAATTCGACGAATGCAATGTTTAAAAGGCCCGATCGATTTAGTTTTTTAAAAAAAGCAAAAGTAATTACATTATTGAATCAATATATAATAAATATATTTACAAAGTAAATGTCAAATTTGCCAGTTTCAATTTCGCATGCAAATATTCGCATATCTACAGTTAAAATTGTAATATGAGTGCCGGAGAAATTCAAAAATTTTATTTTATATGCACTCACAGAAAAATAGCTTTATTTAAAAAAAAAAAAAAAAAAAAAAAAAAAACAAGTTCAATGTAGATTCTGCCATTGCAGAATTCAGTTTCGCCTCCGATTAGAAAAAAAAAATCTATAGATTTTTTTTAGAAGGGCGACCCCGTTTAGAATGCTGTTTAGAATGAACTAACTTCATTTTTGTTGTGTTTATCAATATAATGGCAAACAGAACGGCGTGAAATATCCAATTGATTAGCAATTTTTCTCTGAGAAATTGGAATTGCGGAATAATAAAGAGATACAATTCGATGTGTTACTTCTTCATTGACTAGATTTATCAAAAACGGATTTTTTCTTTAGTTTAATTGCTTTTTTATAGAATCTGAGATAAAGGGAAATGCATTTTAACAGTAAAACGAGTGTGGAATCCCGTCGAATTCGACGAATGAAATGTTTAAAAGACCCGATCGATTTGGTTTTAAAAAAAGCAACAAATTACATTATTGAATCAATATATAATAAATATATTTCCAAACTTAATGTCAATTTTGCCAGTTACAATATTCGCACATCTTCAGTTAAAATTGTAATCTCAGTTCCGGCGAAATCCAAAAATTTTGTTTTATATGCACTCACAGAAACATAATTTTATTAAAAAAAAAAACTAATTTCATTTTTACTGTGACATTATTTTAACTAACTGAAGTCATCTGAAAGTAAAATCTCAATCTCAGTGTCCATAATGAAAAGAAATATTGAAATCTAATATCGTTATGAGTAAAAATGCGATGTTTTAAATAGTGACGTCATTTTCTCTTCAAATGTTTTTTAAAAGTTACGGATGCCATTTTTATATTACTAATAACAGTAATAATATTGTGATTCCCATTTATTTGGTTGCTGAATGACATAATTTTCCTTATTTGAAATTTTTCTTATTTTGCTTTAAACATTTTTATCATAAATTATTTTCTGTTATTTTATTTACTTTTTTAATATTATTTCTCAGTAAATGTATTTTTTTTACCTCAATTCTCATTCAAGTGCGTAATTATACGCAATCATTTTGGAAAATAAATTTTTATTATCGAGAGAAAAGCTAAACTGTGTTGCCACAATTTTGAAGAAATATCGTAAAAAGCATTTAAAATTAAAAATAAAATATAAAAATGGAAATAAATTAAAAAATAGCTAAATTGGGCACAACTACAAATACATAGCTTTCATTAAAAAAAATAATTATCAAAAACGGTTCAGTAGAAAATTCAGGGCTGATGACACGACATTTTTTAGCTTGTCTGAAAGAAATAGCATGGGAGGCTAAAAAAAAAAAAAAATCGATAGAGGTTTTTTTAAAAAGGCGACCCCGTTTATAATGCAATGAACTAACTTCATTTTTCTTGTGTTTATCAATATGCTAAGAAACAGAACGGTGTGAAATACTCAATTGATTAGCAATTTCTCTCTGAGACACTGGAATTGCGGAATAATAAAGAGATACAATTTGACGTGCTACTTCTTCATTGACTAGATTCATCAAAAACGGGTTTTTTCTTTAGTTTAAACGCTTTTTTTATAGACTCTGAGAAAAAGGAAATGCATTTTAACAATAAAACGAGTGGAATCCCATCGGATTCGACGAACGAAATGCTTAAAAGACCCGATCGATTTGGTTTAAAAAAAAAGCAAAAGTAATTGCATTATTGAATCAATATATAATAAATATATTTCCAAACTTAATGTCAAGTTTGCCAGTTACAATTTTGCATGCAAATATTCGCACATCTTCAGTTAAAATTGTAATCTGAGTGCCGGTGAAATCCAGAAATTTTATTTTACATGCTCTCACAAAAAAATAATTTTATATAAAAAAAAAAAAAAAAACTAATTTCATTTTTACTATGACATTATTTTCACTAACTGGAGTCATCTGAAAGTAAAATCTCAATCTCAGTGTTCATAATGAAAAGAAATATTGAAATGTAATTTCGTTATGAGTAAAAATGCGATGTTTTAAATAGTGACGTCATTTTCTCTTCAAATGTTTTTTAAAAGTTACTGTTATTAGTAATATGAAAAAGGCGTCCATAATAATATTGTATTTGATTGATATTGTTGTTGTTGTTGAGGCCCGAGTGGCCCCGGTGAGCAGCTTTCTATTTCTTTGTAGCTATTTGATTGATATTGTAATTTTATTATCGAGAGAAAAGCTAAACTATGTTGCCACCATTTTGAAGAAATATCGTAAAAAAGCATTTAAAACTAAAACTAAAATATAAAAATGGAAATAAATTAAAAAATGGCTAAAATGGGCACAACTACAAATAAATAGCTTTCATTTAAAAAAACAATTATCAAAATCGGTTGGGTAGAAAATTCAGGGTTGATGACACGACATTTTTTGCTTGTCTGAAAGAAATAGCATCGGATGCTAAAAAAAAAAAAGTAATATTGGGTACTGCTAGGTTATCTCATCGACCAAAAAATTATCGCCAAACTATAAGATTAAATGTTAATAATGGATGATCGTAAATGTCACATTCAATGACATTAAATACGATTCATGTGTTTAAAATGTCATTAAGTGATTTTTATTTCGACTTTTTATTAATATTTTTATTAATATTCTACTAATTATTTATTTTTTCATTATTTAAAATAAAAATTATGTCAATATGTATAATTTGGCGATTTGTATAATTTGGCGAAATTGGTCGACGGGATAACAGAGTAGTACCTAATATCGTTATGAGTAAAAATACGATGTTTTAAATAGTGACGTCATTTTCTCTTCAAATGTTCTTTAAAAGTAACTGTTTATGAAAAAGGCATCCATAATAATATTGTAATTCCCATTTATCTCTGAATGACATAATTTTCCTCATTTGAAATTTCTCTTATTTTGATTTAGACATTAATTTTTATCATAAATTATTTTCCGTCATTTTATTTACATTATTAATATTATTTCTCAGTAAATATATTTTGTTAACTCAATTAGTGCATAATTATACGCAATCATTTTAGAAAATAAATTTTTATTATCGAGAGAAAAGCTAAACTGTGTTGCCATCATTTTGAAGAAATGTCATGAAAAAGCGTTTAAAATTAAAAATAAAATATAAAAATGGAAATAAACTAAAAAATAATTAAAATGGGCACAACTACAAAAAAATAGCTTTCATTAAAAAAAATAATTATCAAAATCGGTTGACTAGAAAATTCAGGGCTGATGACACGACATTTTTAGTTTGTCTGAAAGAAATAGCCTCGGAGGCTAATAAGGAAAACAACTCATAAATTATTATGTTGGACTTAACTTCAGCTACAAATCTCTTTTTAATGCGGTTTCTAAACCTTAAATATTATTTAAATGCCAAATTATTTAGGAAGTTAATATTATACCCCGGAAGGCGAATTCAAAAATATCTGCATAGTTTATTTTTTCTCCGTTTAAATATCGCTTGATAACAGTACAATAATTATAATATCAATGAAACATTTTAATTATAATAGAAACAGGGACTTACTAAACTGCCTAACCAACCCACTACATATTTACAGCACTTGCAATAAATTTAATTTATTTATTGGTTTGTATCCTCCATGAACTTGCAAAAAATAATTTTATTGTTATGGCAACGAAAAAGAAAAACGATATCTCTGTTATTAAAAAGAATAAAATTTTTGTGTTTGTTGCTGAAAAGCAGTTTTTTTTTCAAACAATAACTTAATACAATGAAATTATTTTAATTAATTTTAGATATTATGTAAAATAGAATTATATTAATACCGGAATATCACAGGTTTTATTCTTTTTTTTTAATATGACATCATTTACACCTTTAGAAATACTCATCTTTTCTTAAATAAAAGCGTGATTTATGCAGTTATTTAATAATTCTTTAGTTTCATAAAATATTCATTATAATTAAATAGAAATGGCGCAGTTTATAGAAATATTTTCATTTGTGCACACCACGGACCTTTAAATTCATAGAAGTTCACTTTATTTAGACGCAGGAATTAAAGTCAGTGAATATGACATCATTACTGACACAGCAATAACAATGTATATTATATTCATGGAATAAATTTATCTGGTTTCTTTACGACGACATTTTCTCCATCGACAAAATTTCACTTTAGATATTATATTTTATTAAAGTTTATCTTCTGTTATTTTACTTACATAACACTTAATAATATTACTCAGTAAATAATCTGTGTATTGCAGGGAATAACTATGTGCAATCATTTTATTATGATTAAATTTTACAAAAAACTTTTTTTTTTTTTTTTTTTTTTTGAAATGCGATTATACATTCACCGATGAGATCAGCTCTTGATTGGTGGAAAATAATCAAACAAAATAAATTTTAAGAAAAGCGAGATAAGCTTAACCTGTTGCCACTGTTTTGAAGAAATGTCATGAAAAAACTTTTAAAATTGAAAATAAAATATAAAAATTGAAATAAATTAAAAATTAGCCAGAATGGGCACATCTACACATAAACAGCTTTCATTTAAAAAAATAATTATCAAAATCGGGCCAGTAGAAAGCTTAGGGCTGATGACCAAAAAAACAGCCAGGTGTTTTAAATATATAGATTTTTTTCGCGTATTGTTGTATTCATTTTGCATGAATGAACAGTTTAAAAGAAATTTGCAGTTTTCAGTTTAAACAAAAATTCCGTCATAATCATGGTTTTTTTTTTTTTTTTTTTTTTTTTTTTTTTTTTAATGTGTTAAATTCTATTTTAAGACGCTTAGTGATCTACGACTCTTTAAAAAGAATAAATTCTAATGTTTAATTGTAGAATAATGACGACTTAAAAGTATATGTCTATCTTGCAAAAAATTTTGGACTAAGCCAAACTTTACTGATTTATTAACAGACTTTTCCACGACGAGAAAAGGATTTTCATACGGGAAGATTCAACAGGAACTGATTATTTAGGTCCGTGAAAACTAGGAAGAACAAAATTAGTCTCGGCTTCGTACGAAAAAAATAAGTTAGACTCGGCCCGGCCCGATACTCCAGGAAAATAAATTAAGGCCCGAGCCCGGCCCTAAAAGATTAGTGACTAGGCCCGTCCGGCCTGGCCGGAGTCTTCAGAAGCGAGGCCCGAGCCCGGCCCGGCCCGAATGCCGTTAATGAAAATCTGCCCGAACCCGGCCCGCGGGCCGGGAAGAGGCCCAGCCCATGCAGACCTCTAATCTAAGCGTAAAACGAACTGAATGAAAAAAAAAAAAAAAATGAAAAAATTATTATAATTAAATATGTATTCACCGATGCTGGGTTTATTTGTGTTTCATGTTACGCCACTTGTTTGTGTTCTCACGTTGGCGCTTCCATCTTGTGCTGCAGTTACAACCTTGCCAACAAATAAGAGGGAGAAATATTCAACTGAAGGAAATGTCTCCATATGGACATACTAAGAAAAATCTGAAAAAAAAATGCAGAATGTTCTTCTCATGTGGCTATATATGTTTGTAAAAATTTTTTTGGCGGAACCCCGATAGAACATTCGTAAAAAACTGATAAACATTTCTTTTATTTGGCGATTTATCATCGGTTGGCGACTAAATAAAATGTCAAAAAATACTTTTTTATGTCAAATTCTTTTTAAGGTAAAAATGTTTCATCTTGAACATGTTTAAAGAAATTTTATTTATATAACGTTAGTTTTGTCATCTTTAGTTTGTTTTAATTATATTTTTGTCATAATGTAATTAAAATGAAAATTAACTGTGAAATTTTACGAATTAAAACAAAATTTAAATTAACTAGCTGCCCCCGTCGAAATTCGACGGAAAAGAATATATATTAGATATGATATATATCAGTCTTACATACACAATAAGATACTGAGCGAAATAAACAATTGCCACCTCTTAAAATAGGGATAACATAACTTTTCATGATGAAGATTCACAAACTTCAGAAAATAACAAAAAATAAGGAAAACAACTCATAAATTATTATGTTGGACTTAACTTCAGCTACAATTTTTTTTTAATGCAGTTTCTAAACCTTAAACATAATTTAAATGCCAAATTTTTTAGGAAGTTAATATAATACCTCAGAAGACGAATTCAAAAATACCTGCATAGTTTTTTTTCCTCCGTTTAAATATCGCTTGGTAACTGTACAATAATTATAATATCAATAAAACATTTTATTTATAATAGAAACAGCGAGTTACTAAACTGCATAACTAACCCACTACATATTTACAGCACTTGCAATAAATGTAATTTATTTGTTGGTTTGTAAGCCTCCATGAACTTGTCAAAATTAATTTTATTGTTATGGCAACGAAAAGAAAAACGACATCTTTGTTATTAAAAAGAATAAAATTTTGTGTTTGTTGCTGATATGCAGAAAACATTTTATTTATTTTTATTTTAAATAATTGTCTGAGCGAAGCGAAGTCTTTATACTCAGAGATACGTAACGATATTAAAAGTCAAAAAAATTCTTTCGTCAAGCAAATCTCAAAAAGTACTTGTCGGATTTTGATTCTGTTTGTACCAATAGGTACCTATAAAGGTAATCTGGTGAATGCACTACATACGAAAAATTAGTTCCAAATAGTTTAAAAGTTATATTAAAAAAACTGATAAAAAAGCACAATTTATTTGCATACGTCACAGAAATTTGATGTGCGTGATTTTCACCAGCTGGATATTTTCGTAGATAACCGAATCAGTACATGGAGTAAATAGTAATCATTAACGCACACAAAAATATTGAATGCAATAAAACATTTTAAAATTTAATCATGCAGGAAAATAAAACTGTTATTTTTTTATATTAAAAAAATGTCAAAAAAACTTTGATTTTGAGATTTTGTGACAATCTCTTAATAGCATTTTTTGATCGCTAAAAGAATGTTTTATATATTTCGCGTGCGAAAATTAGAAACAATTACGTTTTTAAATAAAATGTTTTTTTATGACATCATTTTCCCTTTATATTTATTTTTATTGCATGTTTTCTTTTAACTTATATTTTGTTTGTGTGTGGAAGTCAATTCTGGTCACTAATTTAGTAATTTTTCGGCACGGATACCACAAGCGCATCAGATTTGGCGCAATTTTTTTTCAAAGCCCATTTGGCGAAAACTCCGTTTTCAAATAACATTACTAACAATATTACTAACATTACTAACATAACATAAATAACATTGCATACACATTTTTAAATAATTTTCTATTTTCAAAAAGAACTTACAGTAAATAAAATAATAATAATAATTAATAACTATAAAAAGAAATATTTTATATAATTAAAAAAAGGAAATGAAAGTAAATAAACATTTTATGAGTAAATAAACAAATAATAAATAAATAAAGCCGGGTTACCATCTGAGGAAAAATAATGCCATTTTGACGCCAATTATGTACCCTGGTGCATATGTGACATCTTTTCCCATTTATCATCGATTTCCTGTTGGCATACAACTTTGAAATTTGGAATATGTATGCATACCTGGGAGCAATACTGGAATTAGACATTGATTTTTTTTTTAATTCGATCCAAAAAGGGGCAACGGGGGCTATTTTTTAAAGATTTATACTGCATAAAGGAGCCACTTACCTATTTTTATATACAAGAAGAAGTAAGTGGTATGTAAAAACAATTATAGTATACATAAATAAAATACTTGAGATAATATACTAGAGATATAAGCACCGGGTTTGGCAAGATATTTTATGCCAATTAGGCGAAAACATCGTTTTGATTACCAGATACATATAGCATGCTACAATAACACGTTATTTATTTATTTCAAAATGAATAAAAGGAATAAATGAAATATTTTCTGTTATTAAAAAAAGTAAATAACAATCAATAAATGATAATATTTTTAGAACAAACATTTTATTATAACATTTATATTATAACCAGCATGTTAGGCAACTGAACGCCATTTTGGTACCAATTAGGTACCTCGGTGTGTATAGGGCATATATGTGCCATATTTATTTGTAAAACTGAGCATGAACGTTTACCAAGTGTGTTTTCATAGTCACTTATATCTTTTTGCAACATAGCGCACCTTCCGAAGCCAAAACTGCACAAAAGAAAAAAAAATCAATATTTGCAGTATTTTTTTTATGTAATGCACATTTTGTAATCAGTAGGCTCGATAATCAGACCTCGTTTTTTTGCTTTCAAAGATGATATTTCATACGACGTCGTTTTTGGATTCGTCGTTTTTCCATATTTGATAAGGTGGTCTGGGGTAATAACGCCAAGTGCTAATATTTTGCATAATTATGAAATAATCTGGTAAATGACACCCATGTGCTCTGCGCAGAAGGGTTTTGAGTCATATAAATCGCAAAAAATAGCTTCAAGTTAATTTGTTTCATTTTTAGGTCTTATTGTTTTTACAAGCAACTAAAATTAACGTTTGATCTAAAATTTGCGAGATACGTTTTGTGATGTGAAGACTATTTTTTTTTATCTGGAAATACTTTTTTAATTACATAAATTTGTAGTACTAGGGGGGCCCCGCCCCCCTGCTCGCTATGCTCGCCAACCCCCCGCGTAATCGCTTCGCGATTCCAAATTATTGTCTACCCCTGCTTGCTGCGCTCGCCAATAACCCATGGTATGAATAAGCAGTTGCAGACCTTTCAAATGATGTGTCACACGACTGGTGTTGTAAAGAAATTAAAAATGAGCCCCCCTGGGGGGCAGAGTGGGAGGCGACACAAAAGACATCCGTAATATGAATAAGCAGCTGCAGACCTCTCAAATGATGTCACACGACTGGTGTTGTAAAGAAATTTAAAATGTGCCCCCCTGGGGGGCAGAGTGGGGGATAACACACAACACATCCATAATATGAATAAGCAGTTGCAGACCTTTCAAATGATGTGTCACTCAACTGGTGTTGTAAAGAAATTAAAAATGTGACCGCCCCCCCCCCTGGGGAGAGCAGAGTGTGGGGGTGACACACAACACATCCATAATATGAATAAGCAGTTGCAGACCTTTCAAATGATGTGTCACTCAACTGGTGTTGTAAAGAAATTAAAAATGTGACCGGACCCCCCCCCCCCCTGGGGAGAACAGAGTGTGGGGGTGACACACAAGGCATCCATAATATGAATAAGCAGTTGCAGACCTTTCAAATCTTGTGTAACACGACTGGTGTTGTAAAGAAAATAAAAATGTGTCCCCCCCCCCTGGGGAGCAGAATGGGGGATAACACACAAGACATCCATTATATGAATAAGCAGTTGCAAACCTCTCAAATGATGTATCAAACGACTGGTGTTGTAAAGAAATAAAAAATTTGGCGAAATATTACAGTTATCGCCAAGTTAACGTCACTTTTGACAACTAATTTTGGTCGCCAAATTTGGCGATATATCGCCAAGTTGGCGACAAACTTGGCGATTGTTGGCGATGGTAACCTTTCTTCTCTTTATGGTAACCCATATGGCGATGCATAGACGGAGCCCTTTCCTTATTGGTCTATTCGACTCATGGAAGGAGTCGGACAACCCGGATTCGTTAGTTCCGGAAATCTTCCACATCAGTATCATTCCAGGAGTCATTCCTTTTAAGGCTAGTTTTTTTTTACTATAGAAGGACATTTCATGGACTTTCAAAATATTGTTGAAGATTTTGGATATCTTCTCGAGATAATTTGTAATTTAATATGTTCAGCGCAATAACTATAACGGGGTAATAACGCCAATCCTTGGCAGTAATACCCCTGTTGATTCCCTACAGTGGCCGAGCTACATCCTAAATATTGATTCAAATAAACACAGTTAAAACTGTGCAATGTTTCTAATAATTCTATTTAAGCGGTCCTTTTTAAGCAAAAAGAAGCTCACGGTCTGATATTCTTTTGCCTCATCCCCCCCCCCCACACACACACCACACCTTTATTTTTCTTACACTTTCACAAAAATTGAACATTTTCAATAGCTTAGAATACAATTTGTCAATTTCTAAGTTTGTAGAGTTTGTATTTTTAGAATTGGGCAATGTACATGCAATTATTCCATCTTATTTCATAGTTTTGTTTGCATGGCGTTATTACCCATATAGGTGGGTAATAACGCCAAATAGCATTGGTCAAGAAATCACGCCATTACATTTTATGAATACATATCTGTTAAATGATTTTTTTTATATAGATAGTCAATGAGTTGCTGTATCGAATCATATATTTGTTTGAAAAATACAAACTAAAACTGAACCGTGAAAATTGGTAGAACCTTAACGTGGCGTTATTACCCCAAGGTACCTTAGTATGCGTCTACTCGTTTTGTAACTTTTTTTGTAACTTTCTTCTTTATTAACAGCGACATTTGGATTTCCTATTTAAATAAAAATTCTTCTCAATACAAAGAATTTTGTTAAAATAAATAAATAAATGAAATGCGAACATCTATTGCTCAAAGCACAAAATTTTTCCTATTGAGTTAATAAAAATCAGTAAAAACATAATTTTTATGATAATAAAAAGGTGACTTATGTAATAACAGAGTCATATATTATGTACGTTATGGATTAAGTATGAATATTTCTCCACCATTTATAAATAATAATAATAATAAAATAAAATGCGGACAGACCAAAGTCTCTATATTTGACTGAAAACAACAACCATTTTCTAAATGCTTTCAAAAGATGGCCAATGAAAAGTGATATTTCAAAAGTATTATGAAATTAGTTAAAAACCATTTATTTTAAACTAAATGAATAAAAGATTTATATTTTTAATGAAATAAATGGGATTTGAAAAATTATTGGAAATTTATCACCATAGATGTATCAATATTACAATCAGTACTTTGTATGCAAAATGGAACAATTAGCAATTCTTTTTGAACCCGAAAAATGGTCGTTGCTTTTTTTAAGGTTAAAAAGGAGGTTACGAAATATTCCTATACAGAGATGCCATGCCCCCGCTTATTGCATAGCAGAATTTTCTTATAGGAAAAGTTATTTTTTAAATGCGCAGAATGTTCCTATTTAATAAAAGATTTTCTGTATTAAAATACCGGTATCCAAAATGCCGGAGACTTGGCAGCTCTGCCTATAACATTTTAATTAATCACGGTACTTATTTTAATCGGATTCAAATTTAGTGAAGACAACGTTTTTTGGCCAAAAAAAGCTTTTTTCCACATGTGTAACTACGATACAATTCCTTGATGCTGAAATAAAATGTTTTGACTTATGCTATTATTGCTTCCTCTTATTTATTTATTTGAATTTTAAATAAGATGACTCAAAATCGTGTTTTTTAAATGTAAGAAAAAAATGCATTTCGAGAGAGGGCGAAAAGAACAATATTATGCGATTTATTACCTGCGTTTGGCTAAGTTTCTTACTACCTTGTATTTAATACTCTTCACAACACTTCGCTGTTATACGGACTTAGGCGCTTTTATAAAAAGTTTGACTTAGTTCGGGCTTAAGAAAGTGAGTATTTTACTGAATAATACAAATAAATGAAAAATGAATACTAAGAAATACCAATAAAAGAAAAATGAAGCGTTATATTGATCTATGTATATTTAAAAATGCATCTGCTAGCACTATTTAGATAATTTATGTGTATATAATAGGAGATAAATAGCTTTTGATTCTGTATTTTTATGCTTTAAAGCATTAACGTTTGTGTGTTTTTCGTTATCATTGGGAGTACCTAGCCGATTTAAAAAATAATGTGGGCAAAAAATGTTGGTAACTATCTTTGCTGCAAAATATACTATATTTTGCGTAGGAACAATAATCACCATCAATGCACGAGCAAAAAAAGTTCTAAAATTGAGAATTCTTTGATGTCGATATGACTAAAAATTTAAAATCTTTTTTTTTTTTTTTTTTTTTTTTGTGGCAACTTTTAGGATATAATATTCTCGTTACGAACGATTTCTAAAACATTCGACAATTTAATTTCACAAATTAAAATTTTTTTTTAGAAAAAGTTTTAAACCCAATTTATTGAGAATATTGCAATTTCTAGGATACTGTTGGGGTTAGAAACTATAACTTTGGCATCACAGTAACTTATAAGATGTAAGTGCTCGTTTAGGACAAATTTTTAAAAAAGGATTCCTTAACTCTTATCGACAACCTCATTGCATCCGTGGAAAACAGATATTCAACATTATAAACTATTCGGACGGATTTCACACCGTATAAAATACACTCCATTCTCTTCAAACATAATAGTTTATGTTATTTATAGTTTCTCAAATCGGTGCGAAGCTTCTGTTTATGCTCATGACATCATTTCAAAGAGTTATATTTCCAATATAGGAAAATTTGGTGTTTTGTTTTCTGTATTACTTTTAACATTTTGCATATTTCCAATTGTATATTCATGCATGGTTTGCTTTTCTTTTATAAAAATAGTACATGCAACTTTATATATAAGATTTTGTAATTCTATGATTCAATATGCTTATTTTCATCATATTTTATTACAATGAATGACCAATTAAAGGTAACATCTCATTTTCTTTACTTATCGCAAGTTATTAAATGTTTATTCTCAGCAATATCGCTCAGACTAATCCCTCTGAGGGAAGTCCTAGTAACTTAATACAATGAAATGATTTTAACTAATTTTTGATATTATGTAAAATAGAAATATCGTAATAACGGCATATCACAAGTTTTAATTTTTTTTTTTCTAATATGACATCATTTACATTTTCAGAAACACTCATCTTTTCCGAAATAAAAGCGTGATTTATGCAATTATTTAAAAATTCTTTAGTTTCATAAAATATTTATTATAATTAAATAGAAATGGCGCAATTTACAGAAATATTTTAATTTGTGCACACCACGGACCTTTAAATAAATAGAAGTTCCATTTATTTAGATGCAGGAATAAAAGTCGGCGAATGTGACATCATCATTGACACAGCTATAACAATGTATATTATATTCATAGAACAAATTTATCTGGTTTCTGAATGCCGACATTTTCTCCCATCGACAAAATTTCGCTTTAGATATTATACTTTATTAAAGTTTATTTTCTGTTATTTTATTTACATAATACTTAATAATATTACTCAGTGAGCATCATTCGCAAAATTAAATGGTTGAGCATTTGGAGAACTCTTCCAAGAGTTTCTGTTTCGATTCCGGTTTAGACTCCTTTTCATTCTGTTGGTTCTACTCTTAGCTAAGCAATGTGATAATTACTTAGTAAATATACTTTTATATAGTCATAGTATATTATCATGAAGAACAATAAAGATAATGACAATTAAAAATATGCGGAAAGATCTTTTTGCTGCATCCATTTCCTTTTAAATGATTTAGTTTCTATCTTTAAATTCATATTTTTCCAGCAGACATGTTACTTAATGCATTATTTGCATTTTTATTTAATTTTTGCACGTATGTGTAACGTAACACAAGTTATATCTGTTAAATTACTCAACAAAATAGAGGCAGCAAGACTGTCACCGATTTCATAGAGTAACATAGTATAATTTATATACAGTGCTATGTTGAAATTTGAAAAGCTTAAAAAGAGTGTTTGAAATGATAAAATGTCAATGACTAATTCAAAGAGGAAGTCACAGGGGTCATAATCCCCAAATGAACACCGATAAAAAAATTCTAGTGATTATTTTTAAAATGAAATGCATATTAAATTCTTTAAATCTTCCCCTTTCTCATTTCTCCTGAATCTTCCTATTTAAAGCTTCACTCAAATCCAAATTAGGTAATTTCTGATACAGTCGACTCTCGTAAATTCAAAGTCGGATAATTCGAATCTTCGCTTAATTCGAACTAAATATGAAGTCTCGAAATTTTCAATAACAGAATAACGTTAAAATTTTTCATTAATTCGAACTCGTTTTCTCTTCACTTCGTTTAATTCGAACTAATGAGAATTCTGATTTTCTTTTCTTTCTCACGGATTTCAGATCATTTATATAACTTTCTTTCTTTGATTTTTGGGAAAATTGTTCGGAACGACTATATATGTAATCCCATGCATTCCATGCAATCCCATTCATTTGATATTAACTTTCTTAGTGTCCCGTTTGTCCATCAGTGACACTTCAAATTTTTCTTCTATTGTGCTTGTTTCAAATCTTTTAATTAGTTTATGTATTTATACATTCTTATTTAATATTAAGTTATATTCTAATGATAACAGACGAAATACATTTAAAAAACACTGTAACATTAATTCATTTGTAATAGTACCATATTAAGGATGTTTTCATTTCATACTTTCCATAATTCGAACTTCGGATAGTTCGAACATTTCCTGTGGTCCCGGCGAGTTCGAATTAACGAGACCCGACTTATATTCGTCAAGTAATTTTTAATCTGAAATCCAAGAAACATAATGTTTTCCATTTATCGGGAAAAAAAAAAAAAAAAAAAAAAAAAAAAAAAATCCGTAAAATTTGACTTTTTAAACGGAATTTCTGAACGTGACACCTAATTCTCCCTTGTGACGGCAATTTTGTAGCTGTCAAGTCTTAAAACTTGGCTAAAAATACTAATTTTGACAGCGTTTTCTGAATAAATCTTTGCTGACAAAAGTATGAAAACATTGAGAATTGGATTGCAGGAAAACATAATGATAAACCTGCGAAACAAAATCGGGTTTTTAGGTGTTTTCAACCAAGATGAGATTTGAAGACAGATTGCGTTTTAATATGCGAATTGAGATTTAACTAATCCTAGATTGTCCTCCGTGAACTCGGTGAGGGGATTTTCTGTTCTGCAGCCTCCTTTCTATATTTTTCAATTTTATATAACGTTTCGTAAAGCATATCTAAATACTAAAAATTTGTACTAAAATAAATACAGATTACTAAATGGTAACTGTATTTATTTCAGTACATATTTTTAGTATAATTTATGGTGCAATTGTCCAATTCATAATTACATATTTAAATTTTCTTCTATGGTTTCTCTACTTGCTACATTTGGATGTAAACGCCTTTTCAGGAGTGAATCAGAGATAAAGAAACAAGGAAGGCCCGGTTGTTATCTTTGCTGGGATAAATAACTAACGTAAATTCGTCGAAAAATAAAATGGTTGCAACGAAGCGGCGAGTTCAAGACTTTTATCAGACAGGCCAAGGCTGGGAAAGCCTGAGATATTATACACTTCTACAGACATCTCTTTAGCTTTATTAAGAGTTTCTTAAAGAGCATTTTATGGGGATCATTTTTTATTTATTTACTTTTTTTTAGGACGATAAAGAGTCGTGTTTTTTAAGAACTGGCCATGTATGGCGTTACCAGTTTGAGAATGACATGTCACTACAATTGGCCTTGCCCTTTGAAAAACCATTTATGTAGATTGCAGAATCGATAATCGATAAATAACTTCAAAATTATAATCATACTTTTTTTTTTCTTTTCGAATGCATAGCGTGAGGAAAGGAAAGTATTATAATTAGTCTTTGACCGAATTTCTGTAATTTTCATAGTTTCGGCCGAAAATGATAACAAAACTGCCTTAAAAAATTAACAAATAATATGTAGTATAAAGTTATTAATTAATTATACGTATATAGAAATACATGTATAACAAACAAATATACATATATTTGTGTGTATAAAATTGTGTGTATAATTTGTGTATTACATATATAAGTGCATGTGTGTGTATAAAATTCAAACAAAAACAAAACATAAATAATTATGACAATATATAATCATAGGTACAGGAAGTTGGGGGAGGGAGGGGGAGCAGACGTTCTCTCAAATAATGTGATAATAATGTATCAGTCGTTATAGAACAGATTAAAAAAATGTACAAAAGCGAAAATAACGTGTTAAATTTGACTAAAACAGGAAGAAACATTAGCATTAAGACAACACTAAAAGTCTAGAATTTATTAATTATCAATTTTATTTTCCATTTCAACATTCTCAAAGTGAGACACATTTAACATGGATATATTTAACTTAAGATTATTCAATACATTAGCTAAATTAAAAAATATAAATAAGAATAAAAATATATCTTTTTTTTTTTTTTTTTCTGATAAGCACAACAAAATCAAAATAAATATTCGCTCACTGCCCAGAAAAAAACTTTGCCACCCGCGTCCTTTTTAACTCCTTTTCTACCGCATTATGAATTCATGAAAATTTTGCATTCTAAAGCATTTTACGCAAATTGTTTAGACTAAATTAAAAGATTTACATAATCATTTAATAAATATTTGAAGGATTTTGGGATTTAGAAGGATTAATTAAATTTGAATTTACAGGGATTTTGCGCATTTTTTATAACCCCACTCAAACCTTTTATTTTTCATTATTTTCTTAGTATTTTGTAGAATTATAAAATGTGCAAATGTGATGTTCTTACAATATAAATATAGAAATATTTCCGCATTGAAAAATAACCACCCCCCTCTCTCAGCTCCAAGAAACCTGAAAAGATGCAAAGGCAAAAGAAATCATCCTTTTAAAAAATATTTCTGTTTTGTGTAACCAATAATGCTTTTGGAACAAGATAAATCAATGTATCTGTAACTCATTCTAAACAGTATTATAACTTACTGACGCATTAAAAGAATTTTATAATAAGTTATTTTAATAGAACTTATAAGTACCGTCGGTAGATAAAGGGTTAATATAGTACCACAGTTCAGACATTTTATTTCCCGGGCCCAAGTGTTTTTTTTTTTTTTTTTTTTTTTTTAACTTTTTACTTTTATATAAAGTACAATGCAATTAATTCATCAACAATACCGAAGGATTTTTTAATTACGAATTTCATCAATTAAAAAAAAGTTATGCATACATATCTCGATTTATTTTTATAATAGCTTTTGTAAATGATCTTCATCTGTTTTACAACAACTTTCTTAAACATCATTCTGCAGTTTCAAACTAAAAATTTTCTATTACTATCTGCAGCTTTTAACAAACAAGTGGAAAGCAATTTCAGAGTTTAGTCCTATATGAATTGCTTGCTTTATTGTTTGCATTCAAGTCTTGAATCAGTCTTGATCGATAATTATAAACAATGGAATTCATAGAAATAAAGAGAGAGTATCTTATTTGATCAGATACAGCTCAAATTAATAACTGACATTGAAAATTTCAGAGAAAGGAAAAGAGATTTTTAGAATAATATAGTCCAAGAGCCGACAGCAGAAAAACCTAAGTCATCCAGCACAAGAAAAAATCCTTTATTTTATGGAAGAGTATAGTATAGTCATAAGGGAATCTAATGATCCATGTCTGCCGGAAAGCAAAGTTCCCCTGGGCCTATATTCTTCGAGTAGATAATCGGCCGACACAAAAACAAACCAAACCAAACCAAGCCGGAAGCAAAGTAATGCATAAGTCAAAAATGAACACCACTAGTGGTTGACTCGAAGGTTTAACATTGTGTTTTCCTGCACCCATTTTTCCGTATTTTCATACTTTTGATTATACGGCAAACACAGATAGATCTACGAGTGAGCCATTAGTAGTATTAATTTTTGGCTTATGCACCACTTCACTTCCGGCAGACATGGATCATTGGATTCCCCTATCACTACTCCTACATAATATAAAGGATTTTTTCTTTTGCTCCATGACTTAGGGTTTTGTGCGGTCGGCTCTTGAACTAATAGTTTTGAATAGTTTCGAAATTTTTCAGAAAACGAATGTTCGGCGAATCACAGATTTTGAATCTAGAACGCAAATTGTGTTGCGATAGTGTTGACACGTAGATAGGTCCAATGTCACATAAAGCAGTGTGGCTTCTAAATTGGGACATAAAATAAGACAAACCCTACGAAAACAGAAACTGTCTATAATGAAATCGCTTCTTTAACGTGAAAGTCTCATTGTCCAATAAAATTCTGTTTAAAACGGAATTTTTCTCGCGCCTTGATTTTGTGGTAGCAGATTTTATTATATCAAATAAACACAGCAATATTATACAATAAAACCTATGAAGATGAAAATGTTAGGGACTGAAATAAGATTCCAATTTAGCAGATATGATTGTATACTATTCCTATCGTAGGAATAATGAAAGATACATATTTTTAAAACAGAATCAATTATAAACAAATTCCGTTTATACAGGGTTTATTGAACAAATTAGTAAAATTCTAAAAACAGAATCACTGAAAATCAGAACAAAATACGTCTAAATAAGTTTTTATCTAGACAAGTACATTCGTAAGGTATTTTTTTAAAGAGGACTACAGTCAAACCTCGTTAACATGAACACGCTTAACGTGAATTACTTTTAACATGAATTGTTTTCTCAGTCCCCTATAGAAACGAATACAAAGGATTGATACTGATAACATGAATTACTGTTATGAACAAAATTTGATTCCCCTTGAGGTTCATGTTAACGAGGTTCGACTGTATAAATATTTTTCGTTATAGACAGGTTCTTACCAATTTTAATTGCATTAAGTCTACTTGATTCAGACTAACGAATAGCATGATACTAAAAATAATTTAACCCCTTAACGCGCAGTGTTGCCGGGTCGGCAACACATAAAGTTCCCCCTATTTAGGGACACAAAAACTCCGTGAATATTTCAAAAACTACTCTAATGGCTACTTTAAATCTTTCTTATGAGTTCTAGATGGCAGCACCACAGAGATCAAACTGTACTCTTTTTAAATAATAGGTAAAATGTTTTACTGTAATACGCGCTTCACAGCAATGCTTTCTCATTGCGCTTATCAATGCTTTACTTATTGGAGGTTACCACTTCGGCAGCAGCTGTATAATTACAATGGTTAGTGCAATCTTTACAAAACAATACTTGTGTATTCCTCTAGGCCTAAATAGATTGCCTAATTTTTTTTTCTTTAAATTCCAACTTTAAAGAGTAGTGTGCCGGAAAGGGTTAAAAGAATTTGTGCATTTTGAAAAACCATTTCTTTCGGTGTCCCGCCTTGTGATTAAAGGACAGGTTTTGTAGGCCCTGAAAATTGGGATACCTGGCAACAATATATTGCAATCATGATTTGTCTGTTGGCGGATTAGTTAGTTAATCCATTTTTAAACCATTTTGCAATCGATTCTACAAGGAAAATCACAAGGGACATGAGACAAAGAAAGGTCAGTTTATTCCTAACTTTAAACATTTTCCTGTAAGATCAGTTATCGCCTATTCTTCTTCACCCATTTGTGGTTATTAACAAAACGACAGAGAAATTCAACAATGGAAAGAGGCAGAGATGAATTTGTTGGAAAGACTTTCGTCCTACAGAATGATACTTCAGTATATACTTGAAGGGTAGTTAAAAATTAAAGACACCGCCTCCCTATAACAAATATCCCGAGAGTTGAAGTTTAAGTTTATACGGATCTTTATGGTTCAAACAGATTTACCCTACGGAACGCGATAGCTTTGTTTTGGTCACACGGTACTTTTCATGTTTTATTTTTCTCGTGATTTCGAAATCAATTCGACGAATCCAACTCGGTCTTTTTCCATTATTCAGTGTCCTCTTAGTTTTATTGATGACCACAGAACGGTTGGAAAAGAAAAAAACTTCTAGGTGTCATAATCGGCATAAATTGGACAAATTTTTCAGAAATTCTCACATACGGGAAAATTTAATAAGTAATTAATTATGAGCAGTGAAATTGGGCTTGAAATTATTGAATGTTTTAATATGTGAATTATCACTTGCTTTCTAAGTGTAGAACCAACATTGTATAACATGAGTGTCCTCGTACCTCGAATGGTAAAGCACTTGGAGCGCTATTCCGAGGGTTCCGGGTTCGATCCCCGGCTTGAAAATTTTTTACAATGTTGGTTCTACGCTTAGAAAGCAAGTGATAATTCACATGTAAAAATATTTAATAAGTAGTTTTTTTACGAAATCTGTCTAAATTTGCTTGAACTTCATAAATAACTTAGAGTTAATAACCTTTGTTAATTAAATATACGTTATTTTACGTCTTTTGAAAACTAAATTCCATCATTGTGATAATGTAACGATGAAAGAGAATGGCCTACTCCTACTTGACAACTAGGGTAGATGTGCCAGTAATGGACCACCTTCCAGTAATGGGCCACCTCGCACTTTTTGGTTTATAAAAAAATAATAAATAATAGTTAAGCTTTTATTATTTTTTTCTGAACTCCACCTTGCATGCTTTATAAGCTGGATTAATTTTTTACACTTTTCGTCAAAACAATTAGGAAACAGAAAATAAAGTTTCACAGTTTTTCTGTTTTTCACTGAAAATCTTAATGAACATGCTAAGAGCTGACTTTACTTACTTAGTTTATATCTTTTTTATTTTTCCGTAAAAATTGAATGTTTTTGTTAGGTTACCAATACAAAACATTTAATTTAATATACCAATGGCCATTTACAAAATTTTATTTAAGATTTTAGGAGGGGTGGTCCATTACTGGATTGGTTATTTCGTGATTTTCCAGTAATGGACCACCCAAGTGACCAATACAAAAAGTGTAATTTCAGTAGAGATAAAATTTTTTGATTTAACTGAAAAGCTAAATAATCAAATTTAATACTTAAATTTTACCTATTAGAATTTAATAAAGGCAATTTCTTTATAAATAGTTGTTTTTAAAAAGTCATTCAAAATTGGTACAAAAAACAAGCGTAACATTTGACAAAATCTAGCTGTGCCATTACAAGAGAAGTTGTTTTAAGTTGGTTCAGAAATGTAAAATCATATTTGGAAGAAGATATTATTAATATTTTCTTCCGAACTCTAAAGCATACAGAGAGAATTTTCAATAAGGTTAAAACAAGGTTTCTTTTGTGCACTTAAAACAAGGAAAATTTTGGGACCAAAATCGGTTAAAGCATTATGTAGTACCAAATAACGAAAAAGAACAAATCACTGGTGTTTTTCAGCAAATAATGAGATTGTTCCATTTGTGATAATATATCCATATAAGCATCTCTAAAGGGAATTGTGGAATCAATTTGTGCCAAATTGATGGGCTATACCTATGATTATCTGAAATTGGTTGGATAGTGCAAGAACATTTATCATTTTAAATGCATTCTAAAATTCCATATTGAATAGTTTAGACTATCGGAAAGGAATGATAAAATTGAAGATCTGTTATTTATATTCCATAGTTGCACAGCACATCATTTAGATAATGATATGAATGAAGATTGGAGACTTTTTTTAATGCCTTATTTTATCTAAACTTGATTTCAGTAAAACATTGTCTTTATCTTATAAATCCTTCAAATTTAAATATTTTGTTTTATATCTTTACAATATAAATCCTTTAATGCTAGTTAATAATCAACAGTTAATAATATCATTAATATTTTGTTTTATACCCAAATTATAAATCCTTGATTATAATAAATCCATAACTTAAATTTAAATATTTTGTTTTATGTTTTTTCATTATAAATCCTTTAATGTAATGAATTTCTAACTTAAGTTTTAATATTTTGTTTTATTAGTATGCTTTCATTAAGTTCTGGAGCAAAATACAATTGAAACAAGTTGGAAATTGCAGGTGAAGCGTAGCAAATGAGGTGCGTTCGTACGATAACGAAGTATTAAAAATATACAGATCTTCCTGATATAGTAGGCAATACTTCGGATACAGTACAGTGGTTGAACTCTTTGTGTTCCTATAAACATACAGGAAGTAATTTTCATTACACCTCAGCAACGTATATCATATTCATAAAATGTGGCACAGTTTAATATAATTAAAACATGTCCCAAACAATGTTTCCCTGTATAGCATTATGTAGTGGAATACTTTTGTGTGGCCCTGTAATTTAATAATAAATATTCTTTGTATCTCAGATTGTACAGAACTTATATTTTAGTATATATATACGTCATAGGTTCATGTCAATTTTATTATGTTCGAATGAGTGTAACACCATTAAAATGCATTTGCAACTTTTTCCCCATTGACTGTAATGCAACGGAATACTTTTGATAGTCCCTGTAATTGATCTAGGCATCTGATTATCATAAGATCTGAAATGACTCGACAAATTTATGTAATAATTATATATTTTAAATTTCAAACGATTAAAATGCATTTTAAACTTTTTTCCCATTAACTGTAATGTAATGGAATCCTTTTGATTTTCCCTGTAATTGATCTATTCGTCCGATTTTCGTAAAATTTGAAAGGACCTGACAAAATTATGTATTAATTATGTATTTCAAATTACAAACGATTCGGTTGGATAGTTTTTGCGTTGTTATGTGCGGACAGACAGACAGACGGACAGACGGAAGGACTGAACGACAACAATAGATGCCACGTATTTACATAATTACGAACGCACCTAAAAACAATTATCTGTAATTTTTTGTAGGGTGGCCCATTACTGGAACTTAGGCGGTCCATTACTGGAACATAGGTGGTCAATAACTGGGCTTTTGGGTGTTTAGACATATTTCTATTATTTAAAATAAAATTTTTATTTCTATTGGGAAATGTAACTATGGGATTAGTTAAATATTGTTGAAAGATTAATATAATATGAAAAAAATTGGAATAGAATAATTATAACTATTAATAAAAAAATATTTTTTAGAGAAATTCCTTAAGGTGGTCCATTACTGGCACATCTACCCTACAACTCTTTCTATTACAGTTTACAATCCTCTTTAGTAACTAATACTATGGTAAGGAGCTCAATCATGCGGCTTTCTTGTAAATCTAGCCGTGTAATTTTATCTCATTAAGTTCTATTTCCTGTCTTCCACTCTTTCTCCACTAATGAATCTGTAGGGTTGAGATTTAAACTGACTTTTTTTTTCTAGCGAAACAATGTTATTTTAATGAAGTATTAATGTTCAACTCAAATGAATGGTTATCATCACAATAGATAGAAAAGCAACTACAGTTGAAAAAAAAAACCTCATCTTAAAAGAAAGACATTTTTCCCGGAACAGACTTTAAGGGGTCATGCCTTTTTAGCGTAAATAAGAATTTTTTAAGCGAAAAAATAATAAAACTGACTTTAGATAATTATTACTTACTTTATAAATATTTACTTATTGTACGCTTGTGGACGTATTTTAGCAAGAGTGGTGGAACCTTTTATCCGTAACTGTACGGTTATTATGTGACTGGGTGAACGATCAAATTTAATGATCATACATTATAACAAAAAAAAAAGTGTCCAGTCAAACTGATGGCATTCAACTCACACTAATTGTATATTATACTCTTATTTCAAAGAAAAATGCCCTTAAAAATAAATTGAAAGGGAAATTAGCCCAGTTTCCCTTATTTATATTAAACCAATGAATCTTCAAATGTAATCAAGGACGCACCTTTCAGAATAAATCTGTATATTGAATTTGAAGCAAATTATATAATTCTGCATGAAAAACCCGTTTCGCTAAATTAAGGCAGATTATCTCCCCCATTTCATCCTTTATATATAACCAATGAACCTCAAAATCTAATCAGGAAAGCTTGTTATCAGAATGAACCTTGAAAAAAAATCAAGCAAATTGAATAATTCTGCGTGAAAACCCTTTTATTTAAATTAATGGGATGGAGGTTAGACCCCCGTACCCCTCTCCCTTTATACTTAACCAATGAATCTCCAATTCTAATCCAGGAAGTTCTTTAACATAATAAACCAGTTTTTAAAAAATGAAGCAAATCGAATAATTCTGCATGAGAAACCCATTTATCTAAATTAAAGGCAGAGGGACTACACCTTTCCCCTTCTCCTTTATACCTAATCAATTAATTTCCAAATCTAATCGGAGAAACTACTTATTAGAATAAACAGATCTATAAAATTTGAAGCAAACTGAATGCATGAAGAAACCATTTATTTAAATTAAGGGGGTTAAGTCCTCGTTACCCCCCTTTATATTTAACCAATGAACCGCTAAAACTAATCAGGGAAGCGCCTTATCAAAATGAACTTAGAAAAAAAAATTGAAGTAAATCGGATATTTCTAAAATATTACGCTTTATCACGCCACTCTTTAAAGAACAACAATTTATCGCCTTGCTGTTGGAGTGACTTGTAATTTTGGTTTGTCATTCAGAGTGTTTTGAATACAGTATCAACACATTTTTATTACAACGATGTTCTAAATTACGATCAGAGCTTTTCATCAAACACGTTTTCACCATAATCTTCCTGGTTATTCGAAAACTCCTATAGACTCCATTTATCCGAAAATTCCTATGGAACTCCTGTTAACCGAAAATGCTTCGGTTCCATGCTTTTCGGATAATCGGGATTTTATTGTATTTATTTATTTATTTATTTATTTATTATAAAGAATACAAAACCCATGTTCTTTTCACTCCCCCCTTCTCCCCCCCCAAAAAAAATTCTTTAAAACATTAAAAAATATGTATTTTATAAGTTTCAGAGAAAAAGATGTTTTAATGAACAGATTATAATAGAAAGTTTCAGTAAATTAAATGGTTCTCCACTGGTACCAAAATTGACACACATTTAAACTTCCAAAACTATTCAGAGATTTGAACGAAATCTGACAATTCTGCGTGAAAAACCCATTTATATAAATTAAGGGGAGGGGCATTAGAACCCCCATTTCCCCTGTTTATATTTATCCAATGACCACCTAATACCAATCACGGAAGCGCTTCATCAGAATGATCCTATGTGTAAATTTTTAACAAAAACTAATATTTCTGCATGAAAAACCCATTCATATCAATTAAGGGGAGGGGCATGAGCCCCCCGTTCCTTCTCTTATACATATCGAATGAACTCCAAAAACTAATCAGGGAAGCGCCTTATCAGGATATACCTATATACAAAATTTCAAGTGGATGGGATATTTTTATCATGAGTTATCGCGTTACGTACAAACATACATACAGAACGGGCGGGCACATAAGCTCTCAGGCTATGATAGCCCAAAAATTTTCGGTTTGTGCGAGTATAATCAGACGGATTTTGGATTTTTTTCCATGTATAATAAAAAATGATTCCAAAAGTAACCGATAGAGGACGCTCATACGTCATAACGTGAGGCGTTTTATGCAAATCAGGCTAGCAATAAAACACCTGGCTGGAGATGGATTCGTCATTCGATATCGGCAGCATGCTATCGTTAGCAGATCCAGCGCTGGTGGTTAAATTTTTCTACAAGAACGGTAAATCCTCAAACATTGCATCACGAAAATTTCGCATGTTGAACACAGGGCCGTAGCTAAGGGGGCGCTATGGGCGGCTCAGCCCCCCCTCCCCTAAAATATTTTGAGCCCCCCTGGAAAAGATTCCAAGGTCACTAAATGAATTTCTGTTCAGAAATCTAACTTAGTTTTGAGAACCTTTCATAGTTTTGCAGGATTACTAAATTGTATCTAAAACTAGCAGGGGAGACCGAGCTTAGCTCGGTCAAAATTAACTTTGTGTTCAACTCGATATAATATTTTCACTGTATCATTAACTCTGTATTATTACTGCAAAACATGTTTATAATAGTATTATTTAGAAAAACAATCAATAAGAAAACTATGTTTTTATGCGCATATTTATAAATTTTATTTTATTTTAAATTTTACAACGAAAAGACATCGATCTAAATCACTTTTTTAGCTCGACTCTGATTGGTTTAACCATGCATCTCGAATCCTCTTAAGAATGTATAAAAAAATTCTTTACAATCTGAAAGACAACATTTTTTGCTAGATATAGCCAAATTTGGAGGCATTCTTTCATTTGGCTCCAAATACGTGTTTTGGTTTTCGTAATTTTTATAGTCGATTTTTTGGCCATATGTCGCCAATATTTTGTCAAATATCACCAAGTTATTGGCTTTTGCCATATTCTCGTGACCCTGACCCGTATTACTCAAAATGAGACACTAATCAAATTTGATCAAGCATGTGACATAGCTCAATCGTCTTCAGGTAATCAAAAACAGTAGAATATAAAATTGAATCAAAATCGTTTAAGCCATTTTTTAGGTAAAATCAGCTTGGCAGCATTCAGCAATGAAGCGAAATGACCCACTAATATAATTTTGTTTAACATGCGACTCAGCCCAATAGTCTTCTCGTGACAAAAAAGTTTTGTTTCAAAATTTAGGTAAAATTGAGTCGTTGTTATATATAATTAGAATGACCCTAACTCATTAAGACCCAAAATGACCCACTAATCGAATTTTCGCGAGCATGTGTCCATCCAAATGGTTTTCTCTTGCTCAAAAACTATATAATACAAAGTATAGTCAAAATGGTGAGTACCATTTTCTATATAAAATTAGCATGACCCATCATGACCAACAAATGACCCTTATAATCGAAATCTCTCGAACGTGTGGTCTAGCTCATTAGTTTTAGCATGCCGAAAAACATTAGATACAAAATTTAGATAAAATCGATTGAGCCGTTTTTAGATATAGTTAGTTTGACCCTGACCCCTTATGATCCAAAATGACCCATTGATAGAATTTTCTCAAAAATCTGTCATAACCCAATGATTTTCTTGTGCCCGAAAACGATAAAATACAAAATTTAGTCAAAATTGCGCGAAACGTTGTCTAGATAAAATTAGAATGGCCCAAAAGTGGCCCACTAATCGAAATTTCTCGAACATGTGACCTACCCCAATGATTTTCTTATGCCAAAAATATGTTGTATACAAAATTTCGTTAAAATCGACCCACCCATTCTTTAGATATAGCTTGACCTTGACCCATTAAGACCCACAAATGACCCTTATAATCGAAAGCTCTCGAATATGTGACTTAGTCCATTAGTTTTCTCGTTTCTAAAAATTGTTACATACAGAATTTCGTTAAAATTGATCCTGCCGTTCTTTAATTATATATAGCTTGACCCACACCCTTTATGATCCAAAATGACCCATTAATCAAAATTTTTCGAACACGTAACCTAGTCCAATCATTTTATCGTGCCAAAAAAATGTTGCATACAAAATTTCATTAAAATCGATCCACCTGTTCTTTAGATATAGCTTGACCATGACCCATTATGACCCATCATGACCCACAAATGACCCTCATAGTCGAAATTTCTCAAACATGTGATTTAGACCATTAGTTTTCTCATGTCAAAAAACTGTCACATACAAAATTTCGTTATAATCCATCACGCCGTTCTTTAAATATAAATAGCTTGACCCAGACTCTTAATGACCCAAAATGACCCATTAATCGAAATTTTTCGAACATGTAACCTAGTCCAATAATTTTATCGTGCCAAAAAAATGTTGCATACAAAATTTCATTAAAATCGATCCACCTGTTATTTAGATATAGCTTGACCATGACCCATTATGGCCCATCATGACCCACAAATGACCCTCATAGTCGAAATCTCTCAAACATGTGATTTAGCCCATTAGTTTTCTCATGTCAAAAAACTGTTACATACAAAATTTCGTTATAATCCATCCCGCCGTTCTTTAAATATAAATAGCTTGACCCAGACTTTTAATGACCCAATATGACCCATTAAAATTTTTTCTCGAACATGTAACCTAGCCCAATGTTTTTCTCGTGCCCGAAAACCATAGAATGCAATTTTTAGTCAAAATTGCGTGAGAAAATCTCTAGATAAAAATAGCATGACCCACAGTGACCCCAAAAATGACCCACTAACCGAATTTTCTCGAACATGTTACCTAACCCAATGGTCTTCTTGTAATCTAAAACGATACAATATAAAATTTGGTCGAAATCGTTAGAGCCGTTTTTTAGATAAAAATGGCTTGACCCATAATGACCCAAAAATGACCCACTAATCGAAATTTTTCGAACATGTGACCCAGCCCAATTGTTTTGTTGTGCCAAAAAACGATTGGATAGAAAATTTCCTTAAAATCGATCCAGCCGTTCTCTAGATATAAATAGCTTGATCTTGACCCATTATGACCCAAAATGACCCAATAATCGAATTTTCTCGAACATGTGACCTAGCCCAATGGTCTTCTCGTGCCCGAAAATGGTAAAATCCAAATTTTTGCGAAAATCGTTAGAGCCGTTTTTGAGATAAAATTTACCCCCCCCCCCACACACACACACAATTTTTGCTCGTATTATAGTATAAGATAAGTGTTTCAACACTCCCTCATCTTCTTTGTACATATGAAGCTAGCATGATGTTTAATTTTGATCAGCTATACACTCAAAGTTTTCATCATCCTATAATTTTCTTAGTATAAAATGAAGTTATTAGAGCACTTTTTAATAAGAAACATAGTACCTACAATGTGAATATGCATTACTTTATCTTTCTGCGTCAGAGAGAGAAAAAAAAATATATGAGCCCCCCTACAATTTCTTGAGCCCCCCCCCTTCCCTTTTGATCACTTCTAGCTACGGCCCTGGTTGAACATATTTTACTATCTTATTATAAATGCACAATGTCTTGTTATTGTGATTTGTTTCATTGTCTAATTGTAATTCTGTGTTTACTTGATTTGTCCCCATATTGCGTGTGAGCTCCCTCAATCGGTTATTTTTGGAATCATTATTTATTATATATGGGGAAAAAATCCAAAATCCGCCTGATCATGCTCGCGCGAAACGAATTTTTTTCCGAGCATTACTTCTTTTATTATGGATTTTTAAAGTTTGCACGAATTTATGACGCACCCTGTATATAAAATAGAGTAATTTATAGAAACTGAAGTAAATGAATTATGAGAAAGCAAAAGGGTAGTATAGCAATATGAAAAACAACCCTCAGTCTCTCTAAATTCAGGGGCCTTGTGTTCAAGTTGGTTTTTAACAAACGGAGAAATTCCTCAGCCTTTTTCTTTTTTATTTCAATGGGAAGCAACGATTGAACTTTGACCTCCGTTAGTAGGCCAGACAACTGCGGCAAGGCAGACGAAATATCAGAAAGTATTTTCTTTTTATTCTTTTTCCAGGGTTTCGACATTTTCCATATATGACAGGAGAAACGAAAATAAACTAGGATTATTTTGAATTCGTTGATTATTCTATTCATATTCATATGCTTCTTACGACAAGACTATTTTATTTTTTGTTTCTTTCTTTCTTATTTATTTATTTTTATTAACTCTGAGAGAGGAACACATTCTTGTTAAAACCGAATTTTATTGGACGGTTCTTACGAATAGTTCACTGTAAGGAAAATTGTTGATTTTACAGAATAATATTGGCAGCTGAAGCGCCATTTTGAAATCGTAAAATTAGCACTAATAAACTGTAAAATTAGCAAGTAACATACCGTTAAATAATAATATGCTGTTTATTTCATTTATACGATGATATATAACTGTTTATTTTTAAGTATAATACTGGCGTCCCAACTGTGAGTATTATACTGTAAAACCAATTTTTTTTTCTTTTTATGGTGATTGCGTAGATTTTTAATTCAGTACCAAAAATTTCTAAATATCAATAAAATTTTGTTTTTTCTCCGCTGTTAGTTATCATTTAGTCAATGCTAGTAAAAAAGAAACGATAAGATTTTTAAAAAATACAACTATTGAATTTAAATTAAAAAAATTGGCTTTTGTTAATTTCTGTGTGATCAAAGTCAATTTTGAATCATTATATTTTTGTAAGCATCTTACATAGTAAATTTGGTACTATATTTTTCGCTTCCATCTTACATAATAAGTTACTTAATTTGTAAATTTTTTTTAAAATCGAAACAAAGTTCTATAATGAAAATTTGATTCATAAAGAGAAAACGTCACTTTAAAGAAAATCTAAAAAAAGAATCTTTACTTTATTAAGAATAATATAAACTTGGTTAAATTACAAATTCAAAGTATTTAAAACACTTTGGCCACTTTTTTTTTTTTCGTTTACTTTTATCTGCATACATAAAAAAAAAGAAGTCAAGTAGAAATCAACCTTTTTCTTTTATTGATTAATTTCTTTTATTTTAAATTATTTGTGAAGAATAAATTTTGTTTATTTATTTATTTATTTATTCAAAAACATGGAAAAAAAGAAAATTCCGTTAAATAAATTTAAAAATCCAAGAGGGGGCTCAATCGCTCTTCCCTTTCTCATCTCTCTACCCTTGTGTACACCCATGTATGTATATATACCATAAAATTACATAAACGATAAAATTTAGCAACAGGAACCCCTTTTCTTCGGCAACCCCCCCCCCCCTCTTCTATGTGCTATTGCAAATTTGTATCATCATTGTCATTAAAACCAGGGCTGCGGAGTCGGTGGGGAAAATGGCCGACTCCAACTCCGACTCCTACTCCGGAATTTTTAACGACTTCGACTCCGACTCCGGAAATTTTAACGATTCCGACTCCGACTCCGACTCCTGGCTTCCTGGCAAGATAATATACTAATGTTGATGCTGTACGAAAGAAAAATAAGGCAAAAATCATTATTTCGGTATTTAGGTCTTAGAGCTTTGTAAAAAAAATATTTTCCGTTTTACAAATTCCTTAATTTTACGTACCACAAACCTGAAAAATTAAATTACCAAAATCTAAAAGAGATAACAAAACGGATATTTTACTATTTCGGATCCGTGGCCTCGAAAAGGGGAAATCTGTACAATTTTTATGTTAACTAGTGCTCTCCAGAGCAGAAAAATTTCAATGGAAAGGAAAAAAAAAATAGTCAGATGTGTTAATCTTAGAACTTTCTTCTATATCACACATGTTAATACTTCCTGAAAAATGCAGCATAGCAGCGCCACCTCTTATGTGATTTACACCAAAATCTAGTCAACAAGTTATATCAACTTCTAACTGAATTTGAAGTTTGGTGAAAAACAGTACATTAATTTCTGAGATAGGGTTATAGCTAAAATTTTAAAATTCTGCATAACAGCGCTACATGTTGAGTGATGTACATCAAAAACAAATCAGGATCAATTTCTATCAGATACTAACTGAATCAAGTTTAATGAACATCCATGCACTAGTGATTGAGCCACAGCTATTTCAAAATCGTAAAAAAATCAGCATATCAGCGCTACCTGTAAGGCGATTTACACCAAACACTAAACCATACTAATCTAGATTACAAACTAATTAAATATAAAGTTTGGTGAAAATTCGAGCATTTGTTTTTGAGATAGCGCTATTGCAATATCATGAACAATGCAGTATAGCAGTGCCACCTATTGAGCGATTTACACCAAAAAATTTGCAGCACCTAATTACATCAAAGACTAACTGAATCTAAAGTTTTATAAAAATCCGTGCATTAATTTTTAAAATATAGCTACTGTGGAAATTGTGAATAATGCAGCATAGCAAAGCCACTTGTCGAGTGAGATACACCAAAAATTAATCAGATCCAGTTTCTATCAAGATCTAACAAAATCTAAAGTTTTGTGAAATTCCATCCATTAGTTCTTGAGATAGAGCGCTCCAAAATTTTTGTCGCATGCAGACACACGAAGTGACAGACACTGAGAGACATTTTCGAAAAACTATCAAATCATGTTCAGTTCAAGATCTTCTAAAACGTATAAATCCATCCGGAAATCGAATAAATCCGGAAATCGAAAATTTTCAAGAATCCAATACTTTATTCTTGTAAAGATAGAAGAAAATAAAATTGAAGATGAAAATTTTACTAGTTCGCAAATAATCTGTGATCTACTAGAAATTTTAATTAAAAACAGCTTTCATCTCCTGTGTACGCAGGACAGTTTATTGGGATTCTTTAACTTGGGTAGTCCGATATAATCCAAAAATAACAATAAGAATTCCTTCTATGGATTTAAAATTACATTTTATTGGTTTAATTTCACTTCAAACTGCCTAAGAAAAAAAGCCGGAGTCGGAGTCGGGTTGTTTTTTACGACTCCGACTCCGACTCCTTTTTCTCAAAAATGGGCCCGACTCCACGACTCCGACTCCGACTCCGCAGCCCTGATTAAAACGCCTTACTTTTTATTCATTTTTTAGAACTTTTTGTTAGACAGAGTGTGTACACAATACTTGTAAACAAACAACAAACAAACAGTCAAAACAACAACAATAGAAAATTTAGATGTAGACAACGTCTAGAAAATAAAAAGAGAGTATCAACAGAACAGTAATAAAATTACCTACATATCAAAAGGTGTATAATGGGTGCGTTGGTCTTTACTTAATACAATGTCATTCTTTCTGGTCAACAAAGCATGTGTCCCTTATCATTTTTTTTCTTCTGTATTTTTATTTTATTTTTTTCTCATTTGAGGCCATCTGATTGTGAGCGTTCGGCCTTCATGCTCATCATGTTGAAATCCTTTATTCCTGCTTTCTAACTGGAATCAATAAATGTTTCGCTGCTGTTAACATTGTTATTAAGTTACAATAGATCCTGTGCTTTTTAAATTAGTGTTAATTTACATTATCTACTGTAAAAAAAAAAAAAAAAAAAAAATGTGACAGAGGCAATGGTTTTTTATGTTTCTACTATTAACCTTTTCAAGTCCTTTTTTTTTTTTTTTAAGTTTCTAGAAAAAATTACTTTTACGTTAATAACATTAACACTAGTTATCCATAGATTGATTTGTATTTAACGAACATTTTATTGTCTGAAAGATAATGTTGTTGTTTTTGTAATGTTGTTGTTGTTGTACTATTCAATTCATATTCATATGACAATAGGCTAAGGAAGAATTTTTGGAGATTTTTTAGAAAATATTGCTTTACAATAAAATTTAACTTATATTACAACTTTCTAAAACTTTTTGCTCTTTATTACACATGATTCTTCCAGGAAAGTAGATTTTATTTTCAATTTAATAAGTGAAATATATGTTAAATATAAAAAAAAAATCACTAACGGCGCAAAGAGCAAATAGTTATAAGTATTATTACTAAATGCCAAAACATAAAGGAAGTCATACAGTGAATGTATAGACACATACTTAACATTACTGCATGTAAATCGTAGCAAAAATATTTCTTAAAACAAAATAATAGTTAATTAAAAGACATGTGCTATTAATAGCACACCAGACCCGAAAGGGTTAAAATAAAAAGGAATGGGTAATTTTGAAATTTTAATTTTAAATTTACATGTATAATGTAGTTAAACCGACACAAAAAACATAAAAAGGATGGTTGGGGGAGGTTACCGCTTTATTTGTGTAGGCTGCTATTTTATTTTATTTTATTAGTGATAGAATAGAAATTATTTTTAATTTATTGAAAAAAAATGAATAAAATTGCTACTAGATCCCTCATGATTAAAGAAGTTGTCCCAAGCAAAATATATACTTATTAAGCGGTAGTTGAATTTGGATAAGATTAGTGTTGAATTCAGACACTTTTTTCCGAGAGGGATTTCTGAGGACATACTAAAGAGTACCGGGGGTGGGGGAGAATTGCACTTTTTAACCATTGAAAACACAAAATCTAAATCTTCCAGGGGGGAGAGATTCATTACTCTGAAGGGGAGATGTTCTCCGGGAACACACTGTGAAATCGACACTGTATAAGAATATTTTTAATAACAATTTAATCAATGTGCACAACGAATAAGAATTTTGAATAAAATGTATTCCCCACTTAAGTTATATTCCAATTTTCTTGGTGCGGCGTCATTATAGTTTATTTATTTTAATAAATTTATTTTTCATATTATTCTGTAAGAAAGAAAGGTACACTGATCATGGGAAAAATAAGCACTTGATTTATTTAAAGGGAACATTTAAATATTGTTAGATTGAAGAATAATAAAAATGTCTCAAAGAAAACATATTTTCCATTACATAAAAACAACTAATCGATGCATATTTACTTGTTAAGAATAAATATTGATGTATTTGTTCCAGAAATTCTTGACGCAGTAGAAAGTATTTGATCTTTTAGAGGCTTTTTAAAGTGATAAAAAAGTGATGATAGATGATATTTTTAAAAACGAGTGTTAACATTTTAAGCTTTTCACCACATCCTTCTTTTTTTACTGATTTTATCAATATAACATGGCAAAATGTATTGATATCTGCGTATTCTGTACCAGAGTTTTGCAATCTTACATATCATTTTATATCATATAAAAATAAAATAAAATAAAAATTTGATATTTCCTTTTCCAAACTTAGATAAAAAGATAGTAATTTGCTTTTAATGTAAACAATTTAGCGAAGTTAGTTTTCAGATATGGGAATTTAATGCAGTACAGCAGTCTTGCCAATTTAGCTTCTATCCTATGAAATAAGAAAAAGAAAAAGGAAAAATATAAAGTAACAAAATTACAACGACCGTTTAAGAAAACGATATTTCCAAAGACTAAAATTTTAGATTTATAAGTAAGTTCTATATTTAAAAGAAAATAACAATAAACATCATTTTTATGATTATAAAGGAACATTCTCTGTATTAAAATGCTAGTATCCAAAAAGCCGAATATTTGGAAGCTATGGTACATGTAAATAATTACATTGTGGGAAAAGATGTAGCTCCACCTACAAATATCGTTATAGCAAGCATGTCTATGGAAGGCATTATCGCAGGGAACCCAACAGATGAATTACTTGCTTCTGAAAGGGTTAAAGTTTAAAAATTTCTCTAACATAAAAAATAATGAATTAATCTAATTGTGCTGGGCTTTATAACCTTTCAGAGACGCTCCTAACCCAAGATGCCCGTGTGGTGTGTATACTGCACATTTCACACACGACACTTTCCGGGTCTGTATATTTAAAGGGTGATTTAAAAAAATAAAATAAAAAAAGTTAACAAAATGATATGACAAAACAGGCATACGAAAAGTATAAAAAATCACACAGAAACATGGGTCCGCAAACCACTTATTGAGTCAGAAATACAGGGTGTTTCATCCTAACTCAATTCGGGTTGACGGTAATAAGTTTCAGAAAAACTGAAGTATATTATAATAAAACATTTAACAGACATTCTCAGCTTTGTTCTAAGCGTGATAACACCAAAAAAAAAAAAAAAAAAGTGGTAGAAGTTTACATTATGCACGACAGCAATATGCACTTTACACCACGCATTTTGGGCTGTGATAATCAATTTATACGGTATCAATCAATCATTGCTTGAGAAATATGTTTTCCACACATTTTCGTAACTTTATCACATTTCACACAAAATAAGGTACACATCGTTGCATTTTTATTACAATGTTTTTATTTTCCTCGAAATTATAGCATTCAAACGTGGTGTAGCTAGAATGAAACATCTTATATTTGTGACTCAATAAGTAGTTTGCGACCCTACGTTCCCATGTGATTTTTTATCCTTGTTGTATGCTTGATTAGCCATATCATTTTGTCAACTTTTTTTGAATCACCCTGTGTAATATATGTGTCACCCAGTCATAAAATAATTTGACCTAATAACATCTGACACTCTTGATTTTGTCTTTTTTGTATCAGCAAAGACCTTTGAAATGAATTAATTATTCAGACAGTTTTCCCCTTTTCCCCTGTAATGTTGTAAAACATCGAAAACTTGGGCTTATGACAAGTCTCTAACCTGTAATTAAAAACGAGTTTGTATAAATATAGGACTCAAGAGAAAAGGCTATTATGTTTATAAGTTTGAGAGTCAGGTTTCTTTTCAGAATAATTATTCACTTCTACTATGAATGCAACCCGATACTGATTCTCCTAGTACAGTGACATAAAAATTCAAAAACTAGGTATTAGGCTCTAGTAGCCATTTTCAAATAAATTTAACAAGTATAGACTTATCTAAAACTAGAAAAAGCCATGCTTTGTTTGGATTCGCGAAGCATTTTTTCATAAAAAAAAGCTAGTCGTTGAGGGCCACCGTAATATTTACCCATCATATTATATGCATTCATAATATATGAAAATAAAACATTTGTAAACTATTTAAAAAATGCATTGCCATTCCAAAACAAAATTTAAACGTGTATTTAAATATTTTTATTATGCATAGTAATGCTGTATTAATGAGTTGCTGATGAATCTATTTCGACAAATTATACAACACGCCAAACTACTCAAGTAGTACTGAATTGCGAAAAAGAAACATCCTTATAACTCCAAAAGTAATAATTTTATTAACTAACAGAATACTACGCCGGATTAAACGTTTCATTTCGAATTAAAATATATCTTTGAATTGAAATTTGAATGAAATACAGGGTCATGAAAAATCGAAGAATGTGGAAAACAGGATTACACGTATCTCGGCAACTAATAATTCGATCGACTTCGTTCTTTATGCAAAATTTGAGTTATTTTATTACCTTTTACGATCACTCCTTAAAATAAAAAAATTCGAAAATTTTTATGTAGGTACCTTTCATCATAACGAATTTTTCGAGAGTCAAAAAAAAAAAAAAAAAAAAAAAAAAAAATAGTTCCGGATAATCGAGGTTATTGATATTAAATAGCCTTCGTTCCATTCTTACATACTAAGTACATACAAAATTTCAAGTCTCTATCTCAATTTGTTCGGGAGATAGAGCGTTTACAGACACACAGACAGACAGACGGACGGCATTTTTTTTTTTTTTTTCTAAAAATATGTTCTTCGAAATCTCCAATGTCTAAAATGTGTAAATTCGTCAAAAAAATTTTTTTTTCGATTTTAAAAACGATTGCAAGACTTACCCTATTCTATGTATGATGGGTAAGTAATATTTGAAAGTAACAAATTTTTTATATTGTTTTTGCATCTTTATAGCAAAAACGTTACTTTATGTTTTTGCGCATTTTAATTTTAGAAATGTCAATTCAGCGAAATAACTTAGAATTTCTTCGGAATTTTTTAATTATTATATAAGACTGGGATAAATAAAATTATTTTCGAAGCAAAATTTTACAAAACATTAATTAAACTTATTTGTAAACATTTCTTTTGTTGCCACTTTACTAAAAAAAATCATAATACATATATTTTTTGTAAATACGTAGAATACATTTGATGCGGATATTATTTATTTATTTATTTAATCATGATTCTATCTATAATCACGAACTTCATAATTTATTTTTTCTTAGAAAAATATACGCGTTTCATTTTTTATTTGCAAAATGCGTCTATTATGGAAAAATATGTAAAATAAATTCATTTAAATAATAATTTTTTAAGGTTATTCTGTGTAAAAAATGATATTGTGCAAATCTACCGACTATTGTTTATTTTTATGTTGAATTTCAAGTCAAAATATTGAATAGCGTATATGTAAAGTGTATGACAAAATGTAATTTGTGTAGCCAAGTAAAAGGATTCGCATCGCTCATCCTAATAACAAAATATTTATCAAAATAATTAATCCTTCAAACTAATTTTTAATAACAATATTTTGCATGTTTTGATCATAAAAGAATTTCCCTTTAGGTAAAGGATTCCCAACTTTCATAAGGGCACGCATCACCTATCAATCTTTAACATTATAATAACTCTCCCTTTGTAGAACATAATTCTTATTATTTTTTTAAAGTGAACTCTGCTTTGGATAGTGCAACTCTAAAAGAGCATTAACTATGATAAGTCATTTCACATTTTTTAACTTTTCAAACATAAGTTTCTTGTTGCAAAATGCGTTTTTAACCACAACCCTACGAATCCAATGAGATCATGCATCTTCGCCTTTACAATTATTTTTAGATTTTTTTTTTTTTTTTTTTTTTTTTTTTTTTGTGTGTGTGTGTGTGTGTGTGTGTGACAATTTTTTAAAATGTAGAAATAAAGTATTATAGACTCTGCTTTATTATCTTTAAGAAATTTCTTAAATAGATTCCTATATTTTGCATTAATAAATGACTTGCTCATTCGCCAATCAGTTGCGAAAAATTTATTTATTTTATTAATTTATTTATTTAATTGTTTTGTTTTTTTCACTAACTCGTGTATAAGTCGATTCCCCCATTTTCAACTCTCAAGTTTCGTCTAAAATTCTTCGACTTATATGCGAATATAAACGGTAATTAATTGCAAGTAGTTTTATATATTATTAAACTTATTGAACTTGATTGTTGTAATATGATTAAACTTGATTGAACAAATATTTGTACCAGAGTTTTGCAATCATACAAATCATCTTATATCATATAAAAATAAAATAAATAAAATTGATATTTCCTTTTCCAAACTTAGATAACAAGATAGTAATTTGCTTTTAATGTAAACAATTTAGTGAAGTCAAGTTTTCAGATATGGGAATTTAATCAGTACAGCAGTCTTGCCAATTTAGATTCTATCCTATTCAATAAGAAAAGAAAATGTAAAGTAACAAAACCATTTAGAAAATGATATTTCCAAAGACTAAAATTTTAGATTTATAAGTAAGTTCTATATTTAAAAAAAAATAACAATAAACATCATTTTTATGATTATAAAAGAACATTTTCTAGGGATTAAAATAATAGTATCCAAAAAGCCGGATACTTGGCAGCTCTGGTTTATGTAAATAATTACATTGTGGGAAAAGATGTAGCTCCACCTACAAATATCGTTATAGCAAGCATGTCTATGGAAAGCATTATCGCAGGGAACCCAACAGATGAACTACTTGACCCTCGAAGGGTTAAAGTTTAAAAATTTCTCTAATATTAAAAAATAGTAAATTAATCTAACTGTGCTGAGCTTTATAACTTTCAGAGACGCTCCTAACACAAGATGCCCGTGTGGTGTGAGCACTGCACATTTCACACACGACACTTTCTGAGTCTGCATATATACTGGAAGATAATAAAAAAAAAAAAAAGAAAAAGAAAAAGAAAAAAAAAGTGGACAAAATTATATGACAAATTAGGCATACGACAAGGATAAAAAATCACATAGAAACATAGGTCCGCAAACCACTTATTGAGTCAGAAATACAGGGTGTTTCATCCTAACTTAATTCGAGTTGACAGTAATAAGTTTCAGAAAAACTGAAGTACATTATAATAAAACATTTAAAAAACATTCTCACCTTTGTTTCTAAATGTTATAACATCAAACAAAAGTGGTAGAAGTTTGCATTATGCGCGACAGCAATACGCAATTTACACGCCACATTTTGGACTGGGATAATCAGTTTATACGGTATCAATGGTTGCTTGAAAAATATGTTTTTCCATATTATTTTCGTAACTTTATCACATTTCACACAGAATAAGGTACATATCGTTGCATTTTTATCACAATGTTTTTATTTTCCTCGAAATTATTACATTCAAACCTGGTGTAGCTAGAATTAAACACCCTGTTTTTGTGAGTAGTTTGAGACCCTATGTTCCTATGTGTTGTGTGTGTTGTATGCTTGATTTGTCATATCATTTTGTCAACTTTTTTTTTGAATCACCCTGTATAGTATATGTGTCACGTAGTCATAAAATAATTTGACCTACTAACATCTGACACCCTTGATTTTCTCCTTTTTTGTATCAGCAAAGACCTTTAAAATGAATTAGTTATTCAGACAGTTTTTCCTTTTCCACTGTAATGTTGTAAAACATCGAAAACTTAGGCTTAAGACAAGAGTCTAACCTGTAATTAAAAACGAGTTTGTATAAATATAGGACTCAAGAGAGAAGGCTATTATGTTCATGAGTTTGCGAGTCAGCTTTCCTTTTAGAATAATTATTCACATTCTACTATGAATGCAACCCGATTCTGATAGACTTATCTATAAATAACAAAATATTTATCAAAATACTTAATCCTTCAAACCAGTTATTAATAATAATATTTTATATGCTTTTGATAATAAAAAAAATTTCCCTTTAGATAAATGGTATCCAAACTTTATAAGGGCACGCACCACCTATGCATCTTTAAAATTATAATGATTCCCCCTAGAACATAATTCTTATTTTTAAAAAGTGAACTCTTCTTTCGATAATGCAAGTCTGAAAGAGGATTAACTATGATAAGTCATTTCATATTTTTTTACTTTTCAAACATAAGTTTTTTGTTGCAAAATCTGTTTTAAACCACAACCCTTCGAGTCCAATGAGATCACGCAAATCGTCTTTACATTTACTTCTAGATTTATTTATTTATTTATTTATTTATTTTATTATTTTGTGTGTGTGTGTGACAATTTTTTTCAATGTAGAAACAAAGTGTTATATACTCTGCTTTATTATATTCAAGAAATTTCTTGAATAGACTCTTATATTTTGCATTTCGTAAGTTATTAACCCTTCACTGCACGGTGTGCCATATATGGAACATACCAATAAAACCTTTCTATTTTCATAAGGATCCATAATTTAGGTTACCTGAGCTTTGGGCCATATTTAGAACATTCAAACAGAGAGTTTTGTACCTGTTTTTTTCACTTGATGACAGTAGCTCACAATCTATTAAATTTTCATTAAAAAAAAAAAAAAAAAAAAAATCCAATCTGCATCATATGCAACAGTAGAATTTGCTTCATCTTTTTCACACAAAAATATTGAAAATATCGCAAGGTAAAATTTTAGACATTCGAGTATATCACATATTTGTAATTAAGGCTGCTTAAAACTAAAATATTTCAATACATTTGCTTGAAATCTTGTTTTTGTGTTTGTGCCAGATATGGAACATAGAGCATAAAGCTCATAAAGCATTCTAATGAAAAATCATACGCAAAAGGAATAAAGCAAGATGAAATCAATGCAATATTATTTGCATCTGATACTGATGATGAGTCTTTTGGACTTTCTAGCGAAAGCTGGGAAAATTCAACATATAATCCAGCTAAAAATAGAACTGAAAATGCCATTTCATTATCTGAATCAGACGTTGACTGCGCAAAAACAACAAATGTGACCCAAGAAATGGATTCAACAGCCACAGGCGATAAGTTTTCATATTATATATTAAAGTAATTTTCAATTTTACTAAAAGTACTATAAAAATTAAAAACAACTAGCTGACCCGCCCGGCGTTGCCCGGGTCCGTATTAGCAATATTAAACGAACTTGAAATTTGTATGATTTTATCAATAACTGGAAGCATGCAGAAATGCATTGTCTGAAATACGTCATTTTCATCGTTATAAAGTATTAAAAGGTTCTGAAAAAAAAAGAAAACTTTTAGTAATACAATTTTTAGTTTAAATCAAATGTTTTCAATATTTTATTTAATTTTATTCAAAATGAAAAAAGATTTTCTTAGCAGACGATTTTTTGTGATAAATACATTATCTGTTTTATATTTCTTCTGCTTTATTCCTTTTATTTATAGAGTTCAAAATGAAAAAAGATTTTCTTAGCAGACGATTTTCCTGTGCCTCAATTAATTATCCTCGGAATTCCTTTTATTTATAGAGATTGAAATTCCACTATACTGAATTCAGATTTTTTCCACAGGAAGGACATTGTTATATGCCGGGAGCGTGTGTGTGGGGGGGAGGGAGAAGGATTGAATTTATAAACTAGACCAATTTTCAAATTATCTGTGGAGTACATGTAAATGTTCTTGACGAATGTCCCACCCCCCCTGTTCACTCCTGAATTCAACATTGAATATATAAAATGAGAATCGTCAACTTAGAGAAAGATTGTTTATTCTTTCAGATTCTACAGATATTTATTCTTTCAGATGCATAAATATCATGTGTTACATGATTGGATAATAAGCCAGTTAGGTGTTTGTCAATATTTGCTGGGAGTCTCCCTGGAAGACTATGACCTGACGATAAACCTTTGCTTTATTCATATAAAATTAAAATTTTTCAGTATCAATAAAATGAAACTCATCATCATCAATTGAGAAATATTCATCAATCGAGAATCGGGAAATATTGTCTATTGGGAGACTCTCCCAATATACAATATTTCTCGATTCGATGAAAAGGTGAATCAAAAGACGGATATAGTTTGTTCTTTTGTGGTTAAAACAATACAATAAACACATTGGTGGGATAGACTTACTAGATAACCATATATGAAAATATAGAAACATAATGAGATCGAATAAGTATTACTTTCGAGTTTCCTACCTTCTACTGTTATGATGTTGTTATAATAAATTCACGGATCTTATTTTAAAAAGTCAACGAAAATAATACCTTGGCAAAAATGTTTTTGGCTAAATTCACAGAAGAAGTTACAATTTGCTTTGTAAAATTGGAAGCAAAACACCAAATGCTAAAAGAGGATGCCCAAGAATGTCTGAAATGGAAAGGGGAATTATAGCCAAGAAACATAAAGGCTTTTCATCAGCAATGCCAGTCAAAGATATAAGGCTGCATGGAGTATGCCATTGGCAGATTTTTATAAAAAGCAGACAGTGATGCAAGCTTACAAACTGTGCTCTGAAAACTTTCATGATGTTGAGTATTTTTATGTATAAATCGTGACAAAAAATGTTACTCTGAATTTCATCAGAAATGAACATTTGGAACGCCGCGCCGGTAGAAACTCCGTTAATAAATCTAGAAATGTCTTAAAAGTGAAATTTTGTCCCTGTGGGATACACTGACACCTATTTGACACAGTAGATTATCAAGTAGGTGTTTAACATAGTAAACCCATATTTTAAACCTTTGTTTTATCGATATAAAATTAAAATTTCTCAGTATCTATAAAATTAATGGTTGGAATAAGCTGCAAACTTACACATTCACGCTTTTGAGGATTGTGTTTCGTTTTATGTAAAAAAATTAATGTGGGTCATAATTCATACTTATATTAGTGTATTAATAATTTTCATAACATAAATTATATTTTTGAATTGAAAAATGATTAGAATATGTTTTGGGTCATTCATTATATTTCTCAAATAAAAAAATAATAAAAAAGTTTTTTTTTGGATTTTTTTGGAGGGCAGGGGGTGATTACGAATTAAACTTTTTCATATGAATTTAATATTAGTATCCCCAAACTTTGAGTTCTTTCAAACCCTATGATATTTTAAGTAAAACTACATAACTATGCTTTTTTTTTCTGGACTGCTTTCACCCGCAAAAAATTCAAATATTGTGTAAAAAAAATGTTGTTTCCATTCTTAAAATCTCAGTTGATGTAATTTGTAATATATACATGACATATCGTGATAAAATAAGCCGCATATAATTACATAGATCTTCCTACAAATTAAAACAGTAATTTACGCTTATTTTTGTATTAATTAGAATTGGAGTTGTAACAACATTTTAATTTTTTTTAAACAAATTGAGAATTTTTTAATCATTAACATTCCATCTTTTGCTATGCCGTGAAAAATTAAGTTATTTCTAAAAACAATCGAAACAATGAAAGATTAAAACGCAATAGTTACAAATCGAGAAGGAAAATAATATCACTTCCTAAAAACTTTCGCATATGAGTGTAGCCGAAAGTATGCAATCAGTGGGGCATTTTTCCACACATAACGTGATAAATCACATTATTGTCTTACACATGTAGCTGTGAAAATGCAACTCGGATTTCAAAACTGTATCCATCTTAAGAAAATTTCGTAACACTTGGGAGTTTGCT
>CAXHSM010001540.1:0-15000 GCA_964019185.1 Maratus speculifer
AATAAAATAATGTCTTTATTTTGTTAATTTTTATGCAATCAGCATAGGGTTGCCACAGGTGAGTTTTTTATCATCTGTTCGCACCAGTAATTTTCTAATGTAATATTTTAAGTTTATTTTTCTTGCAAAGTTTTGTCAAAGTGTCTTTTAAGGATTTCTGTTTAAAGAAAGTGGTGCCAGTTAGAATTGAAAAATAGTCACCTGTGGCAACCCAGACTTTGTCGCATCAAGATTCATATTTAACCATAGCCGCCAACTTTTACACATTTTTCCTACCACAAAATATTTATAGTAAATATTAACTTATTTAATCATCGAAATCTTATGATTAAACAATTGGAAAATCTCTGTACAATTTTAGTGGTAGCAAAAATGCGTAAAATTTGGTAGCTATGATGCTTAACCACTTAACTGATTCTTTTTTGTACAAATAATAAATTGAAAATATAGGATAAACACAAGCTAAAATATTCGTAATATTCAGTCTAAACATTTCTTCTATTGATAAGTATGAAATTGTATTGTAAAAATTAGTGGTGACAAGAAACTTTAAATGATGGATCAATCAAACTCTTCTTGCTCATACGTACGGACATATCAGTTAAGGTTTTAATTAAAAGAATCTAAACGTTTAACCCTTTATCTACCGAATTATGAATCCATGAAAATTTTATATTCAAAACTATTTTACGTAAATTGTTTAAACTAAATTAAAAAATTTACATAACCATTCAATAAATTTTTGAAGTATTTTAGGACGATTGAAGGATTTAGAAGGATTAATTAAATTTGAATTTACAGGGATTTTACAGAGAATATTTAAAACCCCACTCAAATCTTTTATTTTAAATTATTTCCTTAGTATTTTGTAGAATTATAAAATGTACAAATATGATGTTCTAACAATATAAACATAGAAATGCTTTCGAATTGAAAAATCCCCATCTCCCTCCCCCAATGCCAAGAGCATTTTTGCCGATCCCACCGAAGCTAGCATAGGGGAGAAAAATACGAGTTTCTGATTGGTTGAATAATTCTCCTTCATTTTTGAATTTACGTTTATTTAATGATCAATTTCTGTTTGAAAATCTTTTGAAAGCTAGGTTTTCCTTCTGTTTTTACACATTTATTAATAGATAAAGAAATAGATAATTCGGAATTTATAATTAAAGAAGTTAATCAGGATGTTTAACAATTGTTCTGTATTACTTTTAGAAAATAATAAAAATAGAATTGCCATTTCTTCTTTATATATTTTTAAACATGATATGCACATATATACACAATCAGAACAATTTATTTACAAATAATAGTATTTTCATTTTACGGCGTCAAACTCAATTGTTCTATATTACTTTTAAAAAGAAATTCCAGTTTCTTCTTATTATTATTATTTTAATCATATACCCATATACGCTCTTTATATGTACAATAGCATTCAGGATGGCCTATTTGCAAACAATTTTTCGACCAATCAGAAGACCGTATTTTTCTCCCCTATGCTAGCTTCGGTGGGATCGGCAAAAATGCATGCCAAGAAAGCTGGAAGGCAAAAGAAAGAAACAAAGGCAAAAGAAATCATCCTTTTGTGGGTGTGTGTGTGTGAACAATAATGTTTTTGAAACAAAATAAAGTAATGTAACTGTAACTCATTCTAAACGGTATTACAGCAAATTGACGCATTAAAAGAATTTTTAATGAGTAATTTTAATAGTACTTATAAGTACCGTCCATAGATAAAGGGTTAAAATGAAGTTGTTTGCAAACGTACTTGTAATACAATAACAAAGTATATTTTTTCATAAATCTTAATTTTTTTTCCATTCGCGCTCACTCTCAGTGCTATTACAGGCGACTAGTTTTATATTCTGTGCCCACAGCTATTTAAAAAATATACATTTAACCCCTTGCGGCGCTGTGGTATACCTATGGGTCAATCCATTTCAAGTGGTACAGCACTGGTCGCTCGACTATTTTTAAAAAATCTGAAATTTTTTGTACAACAACCCTAACATGATGGAAGTTCAAAATGACCGTTATTTTAATTCTACTATTTTTTGTTTGTGCATGGCGGCCATCTTTGTTTCATCGTGTGCAGCGATTTTCTCAGATACTAGGATACACAAAATTGTAGATATCTCGTATTCTATTTTCTCAATTGAAATGGGGTTTGCAGCATTTTGTTCAGAATAAAATAGGCTAAATATACAGTGTAAGAAATGTTTTGAAAAATAAATTTTTACAGGTGAAATTTTAGCACAAAATGTACGATTTTTTCCAAAATCTATCCGTTTGCAAGAGCAAAATTTTCATGCAAGGGAAACTGTCAACCTTACACAATTTTTTCTACAAATAAGTCAAAAGTGCGTGTACTCATACACCAAGTCCCAGATCTGGGAGTTAATTTCTCTTTGCGAAAAAAATTCCGAAATTCGTCAAAAATTTCAAAAATCGCACTTTTTAGGCTTTGATATCTCTGGTTTGGCATGAGATAAAAATCTGAAATTTTGGCCTATGATAGTATCGTGTATTAGCGTTATGTACAAAAAATTTCAAGAAGGAGATTTGACTACAAGCTGAGATATGACATGGAAAATATGTGAAAACAATACTACCAAACTGTTGTAAACCTACTATGTAATTGTTCATATCTCCAAAATTTTAAATTAATTATTTATGGTACAAAGTTAAATGTTAGTTACAAATATCTTTTTCAAATGCATCTGTGTGATTTAAACAATTCAGAATGTATGCTAAGCCAATACACTATTTGTCCAGATGAACAAATCTACTAGAAATGCTATTGCAACAATTTTACTCGGAACACAATATTGTAATAAAATAGACTAATCTCATTTCTCCTAATGTACTCGTAATAGCATTTCTTAAGATTTCTTTAATCACCGTATCTCAGCTTGCAGTCAAATCTCCTTCCTGAAATTTTTTGTACAAAACACTACTACATAATACTATCAAAGGCCAGAATTTCAGATTTTTATCTCGTGCTCCACCAGAGATATCAAAGCCTAAAAAGTGCGATTTTTGAAATTTTCAACGAATTTCGAAATTTTTTTCGGAAAGAGAAATCATTTCCCAGATATGGGACTTGGTGTATGAGTATACACACTTCTGACCTATTTGTAGAAAAAATTGTGAAAGGTTGACAGTCTTGTTGAACAATTACATAGTAGGTTTACAATAGTTTGACAGTATTGTTTTCACATATTTTCCATGTCATATCTCAGCTTGTAGTCAAATCTCCTTCTTGAAATTTTTTATACATAATGCTACTACACAATACTATCACAGGCCAAAATTTCAGATTTTTATCTCGTGCCCCACCAGAGATATCAAAGCCTAAAAAGTGCGATTTTTGAAATTTTTAACGAATTTCGGAATTTTTTTCGCAAAGAGAAATTAACTCCCAGATCTGGGACTTGGTGTATGAGTACATGTACTATTGACCTATTTGTAGAAAAAATTGTGTAAGGTTGACAGCTGCCATTGCATGAAAATTTTCCTCTTGCAAACGGATAGATTTTGGAAAAAAATCGTACATTTTGTGCTAAAATTTCGCCTGTAAAAATTTATTTTTCAAATTTTTTCTAATACTGTATATTTAGCCTATTTTATTCTGAACAAAATGCTGCAAACCCCATTTCAATTGGGAAAATAGAAGACGAGATATTTACAATTTTGTGTATCCTAGTATCTGAGAAAATCGCTGCACACGATGAAACAAAGATGGCCGCCATGCACAAACAAAAAATAGTAAAATTAAAAGAACGGTCATTTTGAACTTCCGTCATGTTAGGGTTGTTGTACAAAAAATTTCAGATTTTTTAAAAATGGTCGAGCGACCAAAAAAATATTTTCTGGACCACTTGAAATGGATTGACCCCTATAAAATCACTTCGTTTTAACTCCCAAATGTCAGATTAGCACTGGAATTTCGGTAACGGAATTTCAGTTTATCCAATGCTCGAAATTTAGCTTTTTCCTATTTACAAATAAAGTTGTTTTCAAATTCCGGTTTCAGTCACTAATTTTAACACCTAACCCTTTATGGCGCAGGATAAATTCATTTCTTAAATATTGAAATTAATGATTGACACCGGAATTTAAAAACAACTTTATTTATAATTAAGAAAAAACTATATTTCACGTGTTCAATAAAACGTAATTTTTTTTAAACCAAAATTCCAGTGCCGATGGGGACGTTTAGAAATTAAAATTAAGTGATTTCATAGATATACCAGCGCGCCGCAAGGGGTTAAGCAATGAATTTTGTCTGTGCCGCAATGGGGTTAAGCAATGAATATGATCTGCGCCGGAAAAGGTTATTAAGATATTTCTCTTTCAAATGCTCCAAAAGCCTAAGTGGAATATTTTTGTTTTGTAAAATTGATGCGAAATAGAATAACAGTAAAAAAAAAAAAAAAATAATAATAATAATAATAATAATAATAATCGCCTAAACAGCCCTTCTCTCTCTTTCTATTTACATTCATACATATAAAGAAAGTATTGGTTTGGTGTTTTCGATCTTTATTTTAAGATGCATTTTTGGAAGGACCTAAATATTTTGGAAAATATCGTTTGAAAAAGTCTGTCGAAATATTGCGCAAATCGTACTCAAATCTTACTGAAAATCGCTCAAATTCAAGAGTAATGCAGAGAATTTGATCAAGCTGTAACTGTGATGATTATGTTTTGAGGTATTTCCATAGGTTTTTGTAGTGCAAGTCACATAACAGATAATTGTAATGTTTGTTGGCCACCATAATTTTCGAAAATTTTGCTTGACCTTATTCAATTAATGAAACATCCCCGATAGAATGTTATATTTCTCCTTTTTAAAATACTGGAAACCGAAAATTGTTGCATGTAAGTTGCACTACAAGTACTCATGGAAATAGACTCTAGTGTAGTGATGCACTAAAATCTATTTCCATGTTTATACCACATTTATGACATAGGGTTCCTACGGGTACCATTATTTTCCATGTGAATCACCAGTATTTTTTTAATAAAAAATAAAATTTCGTTCAAATCTGCGAAATTCTGCCTTATTTCGAAGAAAGTTTCTATACGAAAAAGCTTTTTTTTGCCAGAAAATTGTTTGCCACCAAAATATTTGAAAAGTGACGATTATCTTATTTAATAGCAAAGTTTTTGTCATTATTACAAGAAAAATCAATCTGCATGAAGGTAGTGGTATCTTTATTGCCTGCGGGTGACAGATTGTGCACACTTACTTTAGTGTATAGCGCTCAACACGCAGTTTTGCCAGATAGTATGGATAAATAGGGGTAACCAAATGCTCTGATACGCCAATATTTAAAAGTAATTTTTTCTTTGTCTCATCTAATGACAGAATTTTCTGCGATTTAAAATGGTAAAATAAACTGTATGAAATTAGTGATACTGGATCATTTAAAACCGTGATACACAAGACACATAGAACACAAATTGCTACGCACGGCGTAACCATGGTAGGTACCCAAAACACTGGTGGATCAAAAAAGCAATATCTCCCTACGAAGACTATCAGTGCGGGTGCGCTATTCCAATTTCGTTTAGAACTTCGGATGGCTAACTTTTGGCGAGCTTTTTAGTTAAAACAACCTTTGAATTTCAGGACATTTGAACATTTCAGGTATACTCTGCGGGTGAGCTCGATGGCCTACCGGGTACAGTGTTGAGCTTGCAATCAGACATTGTGGGTTCGAATCCTTCGCGACCCAAATTTCTGATTTATGTAGATTGTGTGATTTATGTGTTATTTTTCTGGTTTATGATTTCTGTTTATTATTATTGATTGCTTTTTATTAATAAATAAGATATTTCTATTAAAGATGAATTTTATTTTAATAATATCAAAGCACATGTATTTCTATTATAATAATAAAATACTTATTTAAATACAAGAAAATGAGATGTTTCCGGGAAATTTCTTTATACTTGAACACTTTAACTTTCTAAACATCGTTTCAAAGTGATTTATTAAACAAATGAAAAAAAAAAAAAAAAAAAAAAACAGTATTCTGCGAAAATATCCGTATACGCGTAAAATAATTACTTAATTTTTTTTTCTTTTTTTTCCTTTTTTCTTTTTTTTAGAAGTGAGTTTTGGGAGATGAAATATTCTGTATAAATAGAAAAATCCAGAGCTAAAAGATTCTTCATGAATCGAAAAATCGGGAGCTAAAAAAATTCTGCATCAATTGAAAAATCCGAAATTATAAATTTTGAATAAATCGAAAAATCCGAAGATAAAAATTTTTATTAAATCGAAAAGTACGGAGCTAAAAATGTTGAATAAATCGAAAAATCCGGAGCTAAAATTGTTGTATAAATGGAAAAATCCGGAGCTAAAAAATTCCTCATAGATCGAAAAATCGGGAGCTAAAAAATTCTGCATAAATTGAAAAATCCGGAACTAAAAACTTTGAATAAATCAAAAAATCCGCAGCTAAAAATTTTCAATAAATCGAAACTTCCGTAGCTAAAAATGTTATATAAATCGAAAAATACGGAGCTAAAAATGTTATATAAATGGAAAAATCCGGACACTTGATTCGCCTGTGTACTTGGCAATTCTTTTTAACGCTGTACTGCCAATACTGGTTACCACTTCAGCAGTAAATGAGCATGTGCAGTAAATCTCGATAGGGAAATGTTGTTTCGATCCGTCTTTGCCTAAAACCACTAATATTGTAAGGATTTCTTATTCTTAAATCATAGCAGAAAATTTTCTGATTAGTTAAGGTAAACATAACTAAAAAAATTACTAATATCGAGCACTTGTGCACTCACCCTGGTTACGCCACTTTGAAATGTATATTACAGAAAAATATATACTAACAAGGAAGGTCTCCATACGGGCATATTCCGAAAAATCTGAAAAAGTGGCAGAATGCTCTTCTTATGTTAATAATAAAAGTTGGGGGAAAACTCGTATGAACGTCGTAAAAAAAATAATGGAAATTTTGTGATTTTGTGATTTTTCATCGATTGGCAGTGGAATACAATTTCAAAAAATATTTTTTATGTCAAATACACTTGACGGAAAAAAGTTTCGTGCTGTACTTGTTTCAATAAATTTACTTTAAATAACTTTACTTTTGTCAGTTTTAGCTTGTTTTAAGTATAATTTTTTTTTCATATCGATATTTATATGTATTTATATTGAAATTGAACTTTCAAAAATCACGTTTATAACGAATTTCAAAATTTTCATTAATTAAAATTGTTTTACCTTAATGATTAAATCCAATTAAGCATTGTCGATTCAGTTTTGTTGCTATGGAAAGGAATTTTTAGATACTGAAAATATAACTGCATCATTCTTCATCTGTCTTTTTTTTAATACGATTACATATATAAAATGATTTTTTTCGATATGAATTCTTATATATACATATATATATATATGAAAATATTTTTTGCGGTGATAAATGACATAACTGCAGCAATAAGCAATATATATATATATATGCATATTTCTATTAAACTCTCTCATTGTTTAACCTCATTAAACACAATTAACATTCCTTCTAAAATTGATTAACAAACAATTTTCAGTTACACTAAAATTGTTTGCTTTCGGTAAGAAAAAGTGCTGCTCTCCTAATCGCATGACGTTTTTGTTACTATATAAAAACTCGCAAAAAAAAGAACACATTTAGATTTTTTTCTAACTTTAAATGAATCAATCTGTACATAAATGCCCAATGCAAAATCCTTCAAAATGAATAACTTACTAAATCTGTTCACGAAAAAGTTATTACGATATTATCGTTACTTGAAAATAGATCGCATTAAAGTTGATTCTTTTTCATCATTTTCAACGTTTTTAAAAATTCTCTTTTGAGAATTATTGCAATCTAACATATCGAGAATAGAAAATTATTAAGGAAATCCATTTAAGAAATCCAATTTTGATCTCTCTAAGGCAATATATTTTTATCACTTCCCATTCATTTACTAAGAGCACGCACGAAATCCTTGAGGTATAAATTGTAATGTTTCTGCATTCCTGATTTAATTAAAGATATTTATCATTAAAATTTTCTTTAAATTGCTTCTTAATACAGATGATTTATTTCTGATATTCTTGGTTTCTGATCTGCTTGCTGCTGCAAGTATTTCATTTAAACAAAAACAAAAACAAAAAACAACAACAACAAAAAATCACATATATATGTACATGTGTATGTATATAATTCACATTGAAAAAATATTTTCGTATATTTCATATATATAAAGCGTATTTTTGGATAGATATAGTTAGAAAACATTTACATGGGACCCCTAGCAACACTAATTGTCATCCAGCATACTTAAATTTATATTACACAGAAATATGCACAAGTTCTATAAATCAATAAATATTACCTTTAGTTCCGTTACACATTTATAAGACAGGGTTTGTAAGGGTACAATTGTTTTCAAGTTAAACACCAGTTTTTTTTTTAATACATTTCGTTCAAACGCGCAAAATTTTTCCTAATTTAAGGAGACAAGAAATTCCTACAAGAAAATATTGATTCCAAAGAATCTCTTTATCATCAAAACATAGGACCTGAAAGAATCCAGGCGATACAAACAAGATTTTTAAACTTTTTTTTTCGCGCAAAATTCATGTAAATATTTTTCAAGTTTGGCTTGAGATTCAGACTTCAGAAAAATTGGTAAAAATATGAGATCGTTTACAATATTTGTTCATTAAAAAGATGTTCTCACTACATAAAAAATTGTAAAATAAATTAGAATTAATTTAATTAATTTATTTTTTTTTTACTTCTAAAAAATTAATCTGTTCAAAAATTATCAATGTAGAATCCTTAAAAGTTTATGAATTATTTAATCTAACTGTACGCTAAAAAGTTATTATGATATTATCGTTACTTGAAAATAGATCGTATTAAATTTGATTTTTTCTCATTATTTGCAATGGTTTTAAAAGCTCTCTTTTGAAAATTGTTTCAATCTAACATATAGAGAACAGAAAATGATTAAGGAATTCCATTTAAGAAATCCAGTTTCTGTCTCTCTAAGGCAATATATTTTTATCACTTCCCATTCATTTACTATGAGAAAGAAATCCTTGAGGTATAATTTGTAATGTTTCTTCATTCGAGATTTATTTAACATATTTATCATTAAAATTATCTTTAAATTACTTTTTAACTCAAAAGGATTTTTTCTGATATTCTTGGGTAGAAATTCTTTTACCATACTAACTCAAGACCCATAGCAACATTAACTGTGATCCAGTATACTGAAATTTATGTTAAGAGAAAAATACACAAGTTCTATAAATCAATAAATAAAAAAATATTACCTTTATTTCCGTTGTTACACATTTATGACAAGAGTTCGTACGGGTACAATTATTTTCCAGGTAAAGTACCAGTACTTTTTAATAAAAATTAAATAAATTTAGTCCAAATGCGCGAAGGTTTACCGAATTTAAGGCGAAATTTTCTATACGAAAGTACTGGCACTGAAGAATTTATTTGTCTTAAAAATCCAGGATCTGAACGAAACCTGGTGATACAAATAAGATTTTAAAAAATTTTACCGCGTAAGGTTCAAGTAAATCGTTTTCAAGCTTGGTTTGAGATCTGTTCATTAAAATCTGGCAAAATAACGGTATGGTTAACTTTATTTGTTCATTTACCTCTTGGGGACGAGCAACACGTGTACGTGCCGCAAAAAGGCTTATGTATCCTTGTTTATTGCCACCAGTAAAATTTTACTGTAAAATGTAACTTATTTAATTGGAACATTTTTTTCGATATAACCCTTTGCGGCGCAGGACAAATTCATTGCTTAAGTTTTGAAATTAATGATTGACACCGGAATTTGAAAACAACTTTATTTGTAAATAAGAAAAAAGCTATATTTTTCGTATTCAATAAACCGTTATTTTTTTAAACAAAGTTCCGTTGCCGACGTGGCGTTTGGGAATTAAAATTAACTGGTATATCTATGAAACCACCGCGCCACAAAGGGTTAATAAGGCAGAAATTTCTGTTTTTAAAAATCGGTGATAAAACATTAAAAATTTCTTAAAAGTCTTCCGTCACGAAAGGGTTAAAAAATATCATCACTAAATAAAAATTGTAAAATAAATTAGAACAACTTTAATTTTTTTAAACTTCTAATGAATTAAACTGTTCAAAAATGTTCAATGAATCCTGCAAATTTGATAAATTACTCAATCTAACTGTCCGCTAAAAAGTTACGAACTAGGATATTATCGTTACTTGAAAATAGATCGTGTTAAACTTGATTTTTTCTCATTAATTCCAATGGTTTTAAAAGTTCTCTATTGAGATTTGATTCAATCTAACCTATAGAGAACAGAAAATGATTAAGGAAATCCATTTAAGAAATCCAATTTTGATCTCTCTGAGGAAATATATTTTTTATCACTTCCCATTCATTTACTATAAGAAAGAAATCCTTGAGGTATAATTTGTAATGTTTCTTTTTTCGTGATTTATTAAATATATGTATCATTAAAATTATCTTTAGATTGCTTTTTAACCCAGATGGTTTAATTTCGATGTATTTGTATTTTCATAAGTAACATGAACAAATATATATAAAAACACACAGGTAAGCAATATTATATATATATATATATATATATATATATATATATAGGTATAACTTGTAATGATTCTTCATTCGTGATTTATTAAATTTGTTTATCATTAAAATTATCTTTAATCACTTTTTAACTCAGAAGGATTTTTTTTATATTCTCGGTTAAATATTTTTTGACCAGATTTACTCGGGAATCCTAACAGCATTAATTGTGATCCAGCATACTGAAATTTATGTTACAGAGAAAAATACACAAGTTCTATAAACCAATCAATAAAAAATATTACTTTTATTTCCGTTAAAAATTTATGACACAGGGTTCGTACGGGTACCATTATTTTCCAGGTGAATCACCAGTATTTTTTTTAATAAAAAATAAATAAATTTAGGTCAAACGCTCGAAGTTTTGCCGTATTTAAGGAGAAATTTACTATACGAAAGTACTGGTGTCGTAGAATTTCTTTGTCTTGAAAATCAACGATCTGAGCAAATCCTGGGGATACAAATAAGATTTTTAAATTCTTTTACCACGAAAGGTTCACGTAAACTGTTTTCAAGCTTGGCTTGAGATCCCTTCAGTAAAATCTGGTAAAATAGTGGGATTATTTACTTTATTTGTTCATTAGACAGGTGCCATCACCACATAAAAATTGTAAATTTTAAATAACTTTAATTTTTGTTTAAATTCTAAAAATTTAGTCTGGTCAAAAATGTTCAATGAAGAATCCTTTTAAATTGATAAATTACTCAATCTAACGGTCCACTAAAATGTTATTATGATATTATATTTACTTGAAAATAGATCGTATTAAACTTTATTTTTCCTCAATATTTCCAATGGTTTTAAAACTTCTCTTTTGAGAATTGTTTCAATCTAAAATATAGAGAACAGAAAATGATTAAGGAATCCCATTTAAGAATTCCAATTTTCATCTCTCTAAGGCAATGTATTTTTATTACTTCCCATTCATTTACTATGAGAAAGAAATCGTTGAGGTACAATTTGTAATGATTCTTTATTCGTGATTTATTAAACATATTTATCGTTAAAATTATCTTAAAATTACTTTTCAACTCAGAAGTAATTTCTCTGTCATTCATTAATAGATATTTTTTTTACCACATTTACACGGGACCCCAAGCAACATTAACTGTGATCCAGCATAATGAAATTTATGTTACTGTGAATTTTAATCCTTTCCGGCACACTCTGTCCAGTCTGAGATACCTAATTTTAATTCCTAAACTTGCAACGGCACCAATAATATATTAATAAAATTTTGCCTCTACAGTGAAAGCTTAAAATAAGGGATTCTTAATTTCTAAAAAAGTTGTTTCTCAATTCCGGTGTTCTTGTTTTACTAACAGAATTTACTCGTGCCGGAAAGGGTTAAATCTTTGGACTTGCTCCTGTTGTGTGACATAGTATATAAGTTTGACCCTCAGCTAAAACTGTATTGAACTTTGCTGGCTTTTACTTAGTTTTTTTTATTTGTTAGGCTTGGTGTTTATATCATTTTTACTATATTTTTAGTTTTTGTTTTGCTTTGGAACATGTGTGATTCGTTCTTACATCTTACCTTATTGTGTATGTGTCTTGTAAAGTTTGTTTAGTATTTTTTTCATTGTTCCGACAGTCAGACATTCGTCAAGATGTTAACAGGTGTTTTTAATTTTTATCATTTTGTGTATTTTAGTGCCAGGGCACATTATTATTGAATTTTTCACTGATATTAAGGAATGACCCGTTGATTGTGATTTGGCTGGTTGGTAGTGAAAAATTTCCTCCGGGAATTAAACATCTATGCCAAGTTTTTGGTGAGTTCCCCGGGTGGGTGATCCCCCACCCCTCCGATGGTATTCCTCCTATAGTTTCGCGGTATCTACACAGGTTTTCATTGCTCCATTTCCAAATCGTTTTTTTTAAATTAATATAAAAGGATTTATTTCTAAATTATCCCTTTGTAATTATAATATCTGTATCATAGTAACTGTTTTGACTTCCAAGACATTTAAATAAAGGTGTGAAGTTGTTTTAACACATATTTAGTTACAGTTTTTATATATGTTAATCTTCCTACCCTGTTGAAATTTTACTCAAACTTGATTAAAATATTTCACACCAGAATTTTTATTTAAATTCATTTAATATACTTATTTAACTTAAATCTCTCTCTGTGTGTGTGTGTGTGCGTGTTATTTATTTAATTTACTTTATGAAAAATTTTCCGGTTTGAATCGAACGAAAGGCATTATAGGTCTGGGTCGATTAGACCTATTCAGGGTAGGAAAGTTAATGGAAATCATATATTTTCTGTTTCGAATGACATCAATATCAATAATGCAGAAATCTACCAGGAGAATTTGAATTTTTATTGACCTACATAGGAGAAAGAACATGCGTCATCATTTCTTTTTTAAATTATTTTGCTGGTTTTTTTTTTGTTGGTGGCAACTTGAAATAAATGATTAAATTAGCAATTAAAAAGGGGATATTCAAATAATGTTCATTATAGAAGGTACAGAGCTACATAAATTTTAAATGGGTACCTTTTCCTTAACCCCTTGACCGCTGAGCAAAAGGGCAAAATTGTAATGTTGTTTTCACTGTAATTTATTTTAAATGTTAATAAAACAAGGATTTTCTGACATAGTATAATTTTTTTGTTACGTATCAATCTTGAGAGTATCAATCATAGCTTAATTTCCTAAAATTGGTTAATATTTGTAGAATTATATTAATTTAAATAAAGATTCAATTGCAGTGAAACCTAAAGCCTAGTGAACGGATATATCCGGTCGCGGCATTGGGAAGCTTAATATTGTATACTTTTTGAGAGAACCTTCGAAAGGCACATTTCTAAATTAAAAGCTTTCGAACAAGCTATTACACATTTCTGAACGTTTCTGGTTCGGGTTATAATTGAGTTGTTTGTCGTTTTATCTTGTTGCACGAAGAAAAAGTGACAAAACAGGAGTTCTGGATCTTCATAACTAATCGCTGGATCTGGATGAAATTTAGTAAACTTTGAGGTCTAGATCAGGACACTTCGCCTTTTCAATTTCATATCGATCCGATGATTGGGTCCAAACTCAAAATAAGCAAACTTTAGACTGTAATATTAGAGGTGCGTTTGAGCTCTACTATACAGCACTATCGTGCTGTATGATAAATTATTTGTAAACAATTCGTCATCTCAGAATAATAAGGCTCTACCTGTTATTTGAAAAAAAGTTATTTATCGATATAGAAATGTTCTATTTGTATCTATGAAGGCATTTCTGGATTGAAATAATGTTATAATATAACAGAAATGTCATTTGTAAATTATATATAACATTTTGATGCAAAAATGCTGTCATAGATACAAGTAGATCCTTTGTATATAAGTAAGTCTTTTTTTTTTCAAAAACACAGATGAACCTTATTATTCTCAGGTGACGATTTATAAATTAGTAAACGTTTAAAAAATAAGAATCTTATTCACACTAATTTATATTGTATAAAACAAGCCATAAGGTGCAAAATATCTGCATGATGTTTTTTTTCGCAAATTAAAATATTTTTCTATAACACCTTTTTTGGCTAAAACATACAGCTAATTGATTATTTTATTTAGAAATTTTTATATTATTCATTTTCTGCGATAAAAAATAGGTAATATTTTAATTTTTTCATAAATACTAAGCAATTCTTAAGGGGTTAATATAACTGTTTACAGAAAAACATTTCTAATGCTACTATGAAATGTACATTAATAATTAATGAAAATAATCATATATTTTCTTATTTTGGTGGAAAAAGTCGGATAACATTTTATTTGCTCTCATTATTTCTGCTTCTTTAAAAATATGTTTGATAAATATAAACGGAAACAATCACATTTAAGAAGGTGCATTTAAGAAATCGAATTCTTCATCAGTAAAAAAAAAGGCATTATATTTTTATCATTTCCCGATCATTAACTTCCAAGAAAATGCCATAAAACGTACAATAAAATCTTTCTTTTTATCGGATACATTTAGCAGAAATAATTTAAAAAATATTATAAAACAGCTTAAATGTGTTTTTTATAGAGATAAAATGGGTTATAAAATAAAACAACAAAAATACTTTATACTGTCAATAAAGTTTAATTATACGGAAATAACGAATGACATAAAAAAATAAAGAGATTGTAACATTTTTACCAATTAACTGATTTGCCCGTACGGCGTACTGGCAAAAAGGGTTTGCTTGATCACTTAGAGTTTTTCACACCACTAAAACACAATTTCATACTATTTAATGACGAAAATGTTTAGACTAGATATTAGAAATATTATATATTACGAAAACTGGTGTTCATGCCATATTTCCAATTTATTATACGCAAA
>CAXHSM010001541.1:0-72000 GCA_964019185.1 Maratus speculifer
AAGTTTTACGGTTCTCTTCTTGGACTTTTAAAATCTGTTTTTTAGCATTTTTTCTCATATCTTCGCGATTATTTGTAAAATCAGATTGTATTTCAGCATTCAGAAGACTAGTAATTTCAATGTTATTTTTTAGTTTCATTTTAGTACCAAACATCAATTCAAAAGGAGTTGTGCTTATACTTCTCTGAAAAGTCGAATTTATCACCTGTTGGACGTTGCTTACATGTGTATACCATTTTTTAGGATTATCGACAGACAATTTAGACAGAACAGATATTATGACAGAATTTAGACGCTCAACTTGGCCGTTAGACCTGGGTAATCCAGTGGTAATCGGGATATGTTTAATATTTTCATTGATGCAATAATCTTCAAAAGCTTTAGAGGTAAATGCAGGACCTTTATCTGATATAATTCGAACTGGATTTCCAAAGATAGATTTTTGGATTTCTAATTTAGAAATTACTTCGGCAGCATAGGTAGATTTTGTGGGATACAACCAAACAAATTTTGTGAATGCGTCAATGACCGAAAGGATATGTTTGTAATTTTTATTAGTGCTTTCTAATGGACCTAAGTGATCAACATGGTACGTATGTAATGGAGTTTCTTCTTTTTCTATTGGGTGAAGTAAGCGTTCTTGTTTACTACATTTTCTATTAACTAAAATACAGGGAACACAATTTGCTATACATTTCTCAATTTTTTGTTTAACTTTAGGGATGTAAAAATCATTTTCTAAACTTTTCTCTGTTCTTGCAACTGCATAATGACCTTTTTCGTGAGCGGCCTTGATTATATTCATTTGCATGTCTTCCGGTACAACTAATAAATCATTACCATTAACACATTTATAAAGAACATCATTTTTAACTAGATAATCATCATAAGATTTCACCTTTAGGATTTCTTTTATTGTTTTAATATGGTCATCGGTTTCTTGAGCTTGGATAATTTTTAAAGTTAAGCTATCTTGGATTACCATACAAATAGGATACCTACTTAATGCATCGACATGTCTCATACTGCTACCCTGTCTATGTTCAATAACATAATCAAAATCGGATAACATTATTGCCCATCTAGCTATTTTTGTACTCATTTCTTTTTTATCCATAGTCATTTTAAATGCATTACAATCGGTTACAATTTTAAATGGGATACCTAGCACATATACTCTAAACTTTTTCAGTGCTTCAATTACAGCTAAAACTTCTAATTCGTAACTAGTGTACTTCCGTTCAGCTTCGGTGGTTTTTTTACTTGCGAAATAAACTGGATGAAATTGATTATCTACTGGAGATTGTTGCATTAAAACAGCTCCATAGCCATCAATACTGGCATCACAATGGATTTCGGTCGCACTTTTGGGATTGTAAATTAAAAGTACTGGTTCTGACGACAAAATACGTTTGAGTTCATTAAAAGCTCTTTGTTCTTCTATATCGAATTTAAATTTTGAATCTTTTCTTAGCGGGTCACTTAACGGTTTAGCTATAACCGAATAATTTCTTATAAATTTTCGAAAGTATCCTGTCAATCCTAAATAACTTTGAACATCTTTGGTACACTTTGGTTCGGGAAAATTTATTACTGCTTTAGTCTTCAGTGGAGAGGGATACAATTTACCATTTATGATTCTATACCCCAAGAAATCAATTTCACGCTTCAAAAAATTGCATTTTTTAAGATTTAATTCTAATCCATATTCCGATGCAGTTTCGAGTACAAGTTTTAATTTTTCTAGACCTTCAGCTTCGTTTCTAGCAGGTATTATTAAATCATCCATATAAATGACAACAATGTGATCTTTTAATAGGTTTCGAAATACATTATAAATATACTTTTGAAAAACACTAGGGCTATTGGTCAACCCGAATGGACATTTCAAAAATTCGTATTGTCCTTCATGAGTAACAAACGAGGTGTATTTCCGCGAGTCTTCTTCAACATCTACATGAAAGAAACCGTTTTTCAAATCTATGGTGGTAAATACTTCGGCAGAATGTAATTGGTCTATTACATCATCAATAACTGGCAAGGGGAAATGCTCACGTACTGTCTTTTTGTTAAGACATCTGTAATCAACACAAAGTCTCATTGTGTTATCTTTTTTCTTGACTAACACAACCGGCGAAGAAAAATTAGAAGAACTTTCTCGAATTATTCCCTGAGCTAGCCACTCCTCAATTTGGTTTTCGACTATTTTTTTCTCGCATGGCGGTAATCTTCGAGGAGAAGAACAAACTGGGATTTCGTCAGTTAAATTAATTTTCATTTTAACATCTACTGTTTTAGTTTTAATTGGTACATAATTTTCAATTAAAGAGTATAACTCTGAACGTAATTTTTTGTCAGCAATGTGAGTTAAATCAATTTTAGGCTCATCCAAAACATTTACAATATTAACTAAAAAGTCATTAGACTGAACTTCAGCTTTAAACAATTTCACTTTATTCTCAGAAATAGTTAATGTACCTTGATGAATAACATCAGTGCCAATAATTAAATCGAAATTAATGCAACTGTCCTTAACGACAAAAATAGTAACTTAAATTTTGAATTATCTACTTCGATTTCTGAATTGAAACAACCTTCTGGTTTAATTGAGGCTTTTCCTAGACCGGTCAAAGAGATACTCGTAGGTTTTAATTCTACAAAGTTCTTCAAATTATCATAAATACTTTTCTTTAACAAAGTCTTTTGGCTACCAGTATCTATTAAAGAGATTAAACGCAAAGAATAAAGCTTTATCTCTTTCAGAATTAAATCTTGGGATGTAATAATGTTTACTTGTGACTGAGCATTTTTAACACTTGTATCATTAGATTTATTACATTGAAATGATTTATGACCATAAGCGTTACAAGCAAAACAAAGCGGCCCTTTATCTTTATTTACACAGTTAATACTCTTATGATTATTCCCGCCACAATTAAAACAACGCATATTTGGCTTTACAGGCTTAAATTTGTTCTTAACTTCAACTTCGGATTTAATTTTAGGCTTAGCTCCTTCATATTTATGAGATTTTGCATTTTCATACTCCGATCTTATTTTTTCATAAATCTTTAATTTTTGTTTAAATTCAGCAATATTGGGACAACCATACAAAAAAGATTTTTTAGAAATGGGGTCATTAATTCCATTTATTACATACTGAATAAGGGCAGAATCTTCAATATTGCCTTTTGAGCATAATTGTTTCATACTTAAAAAATATTCATCTAACGATTCATGTGGTCTAATTTTTCTTTTGGACAGCAATTCGTGTAATTCAGCTGAATTGCACGTTTGACCAAATTCAGATATGAGTAGGGCTTTTAATTTAGACCACGAATTAATATTTGTTTCACTTTCAAGAAATAATTTTGCTTTGCCTATCATACGGCGTTTAGCCAAAATCAATTTGTGCAAATCACTAACGTTAAATAATGAAACAATATGTTCAAAATCGGCAATCCATTTATTAATATTTTGTACTTGAGTACCTTCAAACATTGAAATCATACTTTCAATATCATTAATAGAAATGCTTGGTTTAATAACATAATCAGGAATTAGAATTTTCTGATTTTCATTACTTTCACAATTAGAACTACCAGAATCATTTCTCATATTATTCTCAAAAACAGTTGAAATATTTTTAGTTTTATCTTGTAAATCATCATTAAATTCAGCAACACTTTCGTCATCACTAAGAGTACCTACATCGGCTATCATATTAATTTTTAAAATATTAAAATCACATAAACTAGAAATTATTCTGGCAGCAATTTCATCAAAAGTTCCCGAATTATTTATACACAAAACATTGCAAATGGTAATTAAGTCGTTAACAGAAAAATTATCTTTAATTTCTTTGAATTTAGTTTGATATTCATCGGAATCTGCTTCAAACGTAAACCCAGTAAAATTCCGAATTCTACGTCGATTATTTCTGTCACCGATTTCTCCAAAAATTAATTTGTGCAATATCTTAATACTAGCTGATTTTTCAGTTTTCAAAGAAAACTCTAATTCCTTTAAATCAACTAATTTTTCCATTATTGAAAAGAAAAATGAAATAATAAACTCACTTCATAATCAGATGCTCAGCTTCACACATTTAAACAGCATTGTTGTCGCAGTATCCAACAGCTTCATATCATTAAACATATATTCAAAAAAGATTTCCTCATTATACTATCTTTAAGCATTTAAATGTAAGGCAATGAACAGTACTAAAATAATCGAGGTGGGCGACTTTTTACACACAAACATATTTAATAAAACTGACGGCACTACAGACGACATATACACATATTGTAAACACAGAACAACTATCTGGAACGTAGATACATTATGTTCCTTACATAATTCCATGGAATAGACAAGGGGCGCCATCTACCGTTTAACCTGAAAAGTAAAAGTATAAAATACCACAGCTCTTCCCCACTTAGTAATGAAGTCGGTCAGGAGCTCTTCGATGTCTTCTGGACCTTCTAAGTACCTGTGGAGAAGAAGAAGAATTAGTTTTTACATGTTCAGGGGCATCAACTGTAGCACTAGTAGGAACCGACGGTTTTTGGTGAATATTATCAGAGTTAGCTGAATTAGAACTCGAAGAATCAGGATTATGAAAGTCAGTTGGAGTAGGATCTGGAACAACTGGAACATGAGAGTCAACTGGTTGCGGATCTGTGAAACTTGACTGTAAGGGTGGAAAATCATCTTGCTTCACACTTGTATTTTCACTTCTAAAATTTTCTGTAACATTTTCTTCTGAATTTGGATCATTGGTTAAAGAAATATCTTCTCCTACATTAGTTATTTGATCCACATGCCTTTTCCAAATATTCGAACCAACTTGAACTCTAATGTAATTTTCCTTCTCTTGCTACAATTCGACCAATTTTCCATTTGGCTTCTGGAGTATAATTTCTTACAGCTACTTTCTGGTTGACTTCAAATTCTTTTCCTTTAACTTTAGATTTCCTTGCAGTTTGCTTTTCATGAACAAAATTTGCAACATTTGGCACGATCAAATCTATGTTTGTTCTTAAGTGACGCTTTAGAAATAAAGATGCAGGACTTTCCCCCGTTGTAACATGTGGCATCTTCCTGTACTGCATAAGAAAGTTATTCAGCTTCATTTGTAAAGTACCTGGTTCAGACGCTAAGGCTTTTAATCCACGTTTGACCGTTTGCACATATCTCTCAGCCTGTCCATTTGTAGATGGATGGTACGGTGCACTAAATTTATGTTTTACACCATGACTTTTTAAGAACATTTCAAATTCTTCAGATGTAAACTGCCTAGCATTATCTGATACCAAAGAAATAGGAAAACCGTATCGTGCAAAGAGAGAAGAAAGACAAATAATTGTATTTTCTGAAGTTGTACTAGGAACTATAAATACTTCTGGCCATTTACTATAAGCATCAACCACTAACAAAAGCATTTTTCCGTTAACAGGACCAAAATAATCAATATGAATTCTCTGCCATGGAGCAGTAGGCCATTCCCAATGATGTGTATCAACTTTAGGAGGATTATTTTTCAAATTTACACAAATAGAGCAATTTCTTGCAATATCTTCTATATCATGGTCTATTCCTGGCCACCATACAAAACTACGGGCTAAAGATTTCATTTTCACTATACCAAAATGACCAAAATGTAATTCCTTTAATATTTGTTGTCGATGGATTTCTGGGATAACTACCCTACAACCTTTTAAAATACAACCATGCTGAAGAGTAAATTCTTCTTGTTTACCACCAAAAAGTAAATTCTTAGGAATTTCTGAACCAGAAATGAGGTGATGAAAAATTTGTCGCAAAAGAGGATCGGTTTTTGTAGCTGAAGCAATAGATTTAGCATTTAAAGGTAAAACAGAAAGTTGATTTATTTGAATGATTTCCGATTCATCAAGTCCTTCATTTGAATTATATTCGTGGGGCAAATCTTCACTACGTAATGGAAGACGTGAGAGTGCATCGACATTACCGTGTTCAGTAGTTTTCTTATAGCGGATGTCATACTGGAACGCTTGTAAATATATGGCATATCTTTGCATTCTAGCAGCTGATAAAACCGGAATACTTTTAGAAGGTGAAAAAATTGAAACTAATGGTTTACTATCAGTAAACAAAGTGAATCTGTTACCGTACAAATATTGAAAAAATTTCTTAACACCAAATATTATTGCTAATGCCTCCTTATCTACTTGACTATACCGTTTTTCGGCATTATTCAAGGTTCTGGATACAAATCCAATAGGCTTTTCAGTCTTGTCTGGCATCACATGCGAAAGAACTGCAGAGATACCATATGGAGAAGCATCCGTAGCTAAGATTAAAGGTAATTTAGGATTGAAATGCGTCAGCACTCTGTCCGAAGTAATTTCTCTTTTTATTTTTTTAAACGCTTGATCACATTTGTAAGACCAGTTGAACTTTACATTCTTTTTAAGCAAATTATTCAAAGGATGTGCAATTGTCGATAAATTCGGTACAAATTTTGCATAATAAGTTACAAGACCAAGAAATGCTTTTACCTGGGAAACATTTTCTGGCTTAGGGGCATTTACAATTGCTTCTATTTTATCTGGTGTTTTATGAATACCATGTTTATCCACTTTATACCCACAATAAGTAATTTCATCTGCCATGAAGAATGATTTTTCCTTATTTATCCGAATATTATAATTTCTCAACCTTTCTAATACTTGCTTTAACCTTTGCAAATGAATTTCGTCCGTTTCCCCAGTTATTCCTATATCATCAATAAAAATTGTAATTCCCTCAATTCCACTTAAAATTTGTTCGATTTTTCTTTGCCATATAGCAGGAGAACTATTAAGACCCATTGGTAATTTAAGAAACTGAAATAATCCTTTAGGTGTATTAATGGTTAATAATTCCTGGGATTCCTCATCAACGGGCAATTGGAGGTATGCTTGATTCAAATCAATTTTTGTAAAATGAACACCACCACTTAAAGTAGCTAACATATCCTCTATTTTAGGCAAGGGATATTTTTCTACTTTCAGATATTTATTTAATGTGACTTTAAAGTCTCCACATAAGCGTATTTTACCATTAGATTTTACCACTGGAACAATCGGGGTTGCCCACTTGCTATTTGTAACTGGTTTAATTATACCTGCTTCTTCTAATCTTTGTAATTCCTCATTGACTGCAGCACGTAGTGCATAAGTAACTGTCCTAGCTTTACAAAATATGGGTGTAGCATCCTTTTCAAGGTAAAGCTCTGCCTTTAACCCTTTAATTTCCCCTACTTTATCAGAAAATAAATCAGAAAAATCATTTAACAATTCTTGTAATTTATCAGAATAATTTACAGTCTCATTAACATAAACAGATCTTAAATTATGTGGAAAAATATCGAATGCAGAGGCCCAATCGCGGCCAAATAATAATGGAAAAGTATCTTCTTTTATCAAATATAATTTTAACTTTTCTGTTTTATTTTCATAAGTAACATTTACTTCAACATAACCTACAGGTTTAAAAATTTCACCAGTTGCAGTTTTTAACTGAACATCTGGAGGAAATATTTTATAATCAGGAAAAATTCTGCGAAATCTTTTTAAAGGAACAGCAGAAATTCCCGAACCGGTGTCCAATTCCATATCCGCTCTGGCTTTATTTTCAATTAACACAGATAATTTAATAGGATTTGCACCTGTATTTTTTATAGTTAATACATTTACTGTATCTACCGAATTTACGTGTTTTTGGAAAGTTTTACTTCTACAAACCTTTCCAATATGGCCTTTTTTCTTACATATTTTACAAGTAGCATTAATAAATCTACATGAATTGGCTAGATGGGAAGTATTTCCGCATCTATAACATTTTAATTTACTTTTATTTGCTTCAGGAATTGTATTATTTATATGATTGTTGACATTTGACTTCTGACAGTCGTTAGAAAATTTCTTTGGGTGTACATTTTTTGAACTGGAAATTTTATTAATACTGAAATTTTTATTTTTAATTTCAGAAATTTCAATATCTACATTGTGTAAGGATAAAGCTTTCTCCACTGCTTTCTCAAAAGTTAAATCCTCTACTTGCGTAATCAATTTATTTTGAATGCTTTCGCTTTTCAAACCGCGTAAAAATTGTTCAAGTAAATTTTCATTTAATGTATCACCCGTAAAACAACAAAAAGTTGTATTTTTCTTTAATCTAGCAGCGAAATCTTGAACTGATTCCGACTCATTTTGGTAACACTTACGAAATTTGATTCTTTCAATAAATTTGTTGGGGGCGGGGCTTAGATGCTTTATCAATATATCAACAATCTCCGAATATTTTAATGTTTCACATTCTTTAGGGAAACATAAATTACTCAGTAAATTATACAGCTTAGGGCCCATGCAAGATAAAAGGGCTGCAACTTTTTTTTCCTCTTTTAATTCATTCAGAATAAAATTCTGTTCCAGGCGTTTAATATAAGCCTGAAATGTTTCTACTTTATCATCATATTTCTTGAATGAAAACATCGTATTCTTTATGCAATAACACAGGAAAAAAAAAGTACTTTAAAATTCAATGTACTTACCACCCCCTTGTTTTAAAGCTGCTGATATATTCTGGAAAGCTGCTGTTACCTTGTATGTTTGTCGAACGCAAAAACGAAAGAAGAAGCCATTTCTCTTGGGCGCGCCGTTATTCCTTTAAAATTTTTACGGTAGAAACTTTTAACATCTCGTCGCCGTTATACTATCTTTAAGCATTTAAATGTAAGGCAATGAACAGTACTAAAATAATCGAGGTGGGCGACTTTTTACACACAAACATATTTAATAAAACTGACGGCACTACAGACGACATATACACATATTGTAAACACAGAACAACTATCTGGAACGTAGATACATTATGTTCCTTACATAATTCCATGGAATAGACAAGGGGCGCCATCTACCGTTTAACCTGAAAAGTAAAAGTATAAAATACCACACTCATAATAATTTCCAGCAAGGATTCCATCACAATTCTAATTAATAACGGCTTCCAGATTATTTAAAGTATATATATATTTCTTCTCTGTGGGCGTTCGTTTGTCTCGGTTCTGACACCAAAATTTATGGAGATTCTTCTTATAAAAGTTCTTTCGAACACATAAGTAAATAAACTCGGAGGTAAATTAAATTCTGACACCGTTTTTAAACTTTTAAATGACTTATATTAAACGTTAATATTTACAAAAAAGATATTTACATATTAATATTTACAATTCGAACATTCGAAAGGAAACTTTAATTAAAACATCTTAATCGCGTCATCTTAATCAACATTCTTCTAAAGTCAACACCAACTCTCCCCACATTCCATCCAACGATCTCTACCGTTCATTTCTTTTTTCTTCGGCTTTTCGTCTGAATGGAGTTTTTTCAGAAAATCGTCTGCTTTCTAAAGACCTTTTCTATCAGAGTTGCGATATGAAGAACCTTACAAGACATGATACTTGGCTGTTGGAGAAAGAATCGCTCCCACATATATATATATATATATATATATGCTACAGGCCAAACCGGTCTATCCTAACGCCCATCGGATAAATTAGTTTTTCCTAGGCGAAACGGGTCTATCCTAACCCTCTTCGGATAAACTAGTTTTTCCTAGGACAAACCGGTCAATACTAATGCCCATCGGACAAACTAGTTTTTCCGAGGCCAAACTAGTCTATCCTAAGACCCATAGGACAAACTAGATTTTCCTAGGCCAAACTAGTTTGGCCTAACTCTTTTGGGATAAACTAGTTTAGACTGCTGTTTATTGCTCTAAACTAGTTTATCCTAGGCCGATCTAATTTATCCTAGGCCAATTCAATTTGGCGGGATTTTATTGAATTAAATGACCGCCTCAACTCCAACATTCTTGTTTGTCCTAGGCTGATCTAGTTTATCCTAGGCCAATGTAGTTTTACATGTTTTTAGCTCACAGGCGTGAAAGCCAGAGAAATAATGGGCTCACAGATTCTGTATATGCATGTACGCATGTATGTACGCATGTAGGCACGTATGTACGCATGTATGTACGTATGTACGCATGTATATACGTATGTACGCATGTATGTACGTATGTACGTAACGCGATAACTCTTGATAGAGATATCCGATTTGCTTCAAATTTTAAATGTACGTTCATTATGATAAGGTACTTTTCTGATTAATTTTGGAAATTCATTGGATAAGAATAAAGAGGGGTGAACGGGAGGCTAATCCCCCACCGTTAATTTAGAAAAATGGATTTATCATGCAGAATTATCAGTTTTCATTTAAAATTTTAGATATAGGATCATTGTGACAAGGCGCCTCCGTGATTAGTTGTAGATGTTTATTGTTTAAGTCTAAAAGAAAGGGCAATGAAGATAACACAACATAAATGGTTAGATAAATGGTTTTTGACACAGAATTGATGAATTTGTTTCAACTTTTTTAATGCAGAATCTTTCTGATAAAACGATTTCCTGAATAGTTTTGGGGATTTAATGGTTAAGTATGAAGGGAAAAATGAAGGATTACGCTCTTACCAAGAAAAAACTAGTTTATCCTATGGACATTTAGATAAACAAGTTTGGCGTAGGAAAAACTAGTTTATCTAATAGGCGTTAGGATAAAATAATTTGGTTCGAAATTGTGTTTGGCTGGTAAAAAACATGTCTTTCACAAGAATAAGTATAAATGTGTATAAAGAGTCATTGCTTATAACATCAATACAGAAATTTAACATCTCCACCGTGTGACATGATGCATTGGACATGGTGTTTGCTTATTTATTTATTTTTTTCCTGCAGACTCGTGCCATCTGAGATCAGACTTGCATTTATTATTATTATTATTATTATTATTATTATTATTATTATTATTATTATTATTATTATTATTATTATTATTGCATATTCAATCCAGATCGGAGCTCAACATAATTTGGAATCGAACAGCGTTTTCGATTTTCGAGAAATTAATTACCTGTCGACATATAAGCTATTCTTGTCACGGCGTCAAGTTTTTCTTTTCCGTAAAGTCGTAAGCGGAAATTAGCTTCAAAACGAGTTTTTAATAGTATTTCCTCATAGGTACATCGTTTTTATAAGAAAAAAATGGATAACGCCTTTCGATTATACATTTTCTGAGTGAGAATGCCTGTTAATATTATGCATTTCCGAAAATAAATTAGTTCTTAAATGTGTTAGGATGTAGCTATTTTGGATTTAAGAAAAGCCTTAAGGAATGACAGTGAAACATACTCACAAATCTACCGGGTGTCCTGAAAAGGACTGAACGATTTTAAAAATCAATAACTTTCAAACTTTTACAGATATTTAAAAAATTCTTGCACGAGAATCATCTCAAAGGTCAAAAGTTTTTTTCCTGCGATTCTGGATTTTAGTTCGAATTACAAACAATAGATGGCGCTGAGAACGCTAGGTGTGGTGTTAAGATGGATATTGACGTCACTTGGTACTGAAGCAAAATAAGGAGTTTAAGGCTGTGGAGTGGGTTTCGTTTGACAATGTAATCTTGCTCTTAGGGCTCGATTTTGAACTTTTGTTTATTTGTTTTTATTGAACAACATACATTTGACCTGTGCACTCGACATAAAGCCCGATTTTGTACTCAGTCGGTATAATTTCAATGAAATGTGTTGTTATCATGGAAATAATAAATCCTTTTATATAATAGCAGCGATTGGAAACTGGAAATGAATTTAACGAGCAGCATACGAGTTTTGCAGACGATTTTACATTTAAGAAAGCCGTATTTTCTCGGATTAAATTACTTTTTACCATCTAATTTAAAGAATACTTTGTGCATCATATTTTAAAATAAAGTGAAACGATTTAGTAGTTTTTGTTGTTGTTGTTGTTAAAAATTAATCAATTTTGCTATTTTAAAAAATTTGTTATATTCTAAGAAATGCTAGTTTGTTTTAAAGAAGTTCTTTAGTAGAGTTTTATGTATGTTGTAAAAAAATTGCGGAAATGGTTTATTCTTTAGAACAAAGAATATTCATAGTATAAACATTGAAAATTTGGTGCAATAGCTGTTGCACTCTTTTGTAAAAATACCCAAATACAAAATTTATTACGATTATGTACATTAAATTCATGGTAATAGGGAAATAATACTACCTCCGCCTTAAATGAGCCATATTCATGACAACCTAGAATCATCACCTATCATTGGATATCATTGAATTAGTCACGCAGAATAGGTTTTAATAGAATGAAGAAAAGATTTATTAATAGCCTTTTAAGCTTTGATTCACTTTTCATAAAACTTTAAATGAGTAACGAAAATTCTGCAACGAGTATATATATTATAATTTAAAGCATTCTGTTGGGTAGTTTTTGCGCTATTATGTGCGGACAGATAAAAGAACATTCCAGATGACGAATATAGGAGCTACATATATAATTATCCTCACAGAACATAATGTAATGGCATAGTTCTGAGTGTCTGTGTAAATGAATCATGAATTATGCATAGTTTGTTTACAATCCCAACACGGCATAATAAATCTTATTAACATATATCACTTACAGACCAATTCAATTATTTCAACGCAAGTTAGATTTTGAAAAAAATGAAAGGCAGACAACTAACTAAATAGAAATCATAAGCACTTTCAACTATGTTGGAAATCGTTAAAAACACATGTTAAGTTGAATTTTGACATTTAGCAATTTATTTAAATAGACGGAAGCATATTTGAACTCTTTTGTATAGCCCTGTACTTTTCCTACTATCTTGAAATACACGCCATTTATCTAGCTAAAATTTATTTAAAACCGAAACATGCTTTAAACTAATGAAATCACACTTCCAGAGATTACCATCCAGAGCCGGCTATTAATCCAATTTTTGAGTGCCTCTGTATATCATTTCATTTCTATTTTTTAAACATACCTTAATATACTTAAAGCTGTTCAACGTAAAAAATGCATAACTCATTTACAAACAACCTTTCATATATTTACTTACACACTTAGTAAGGAGTGCGAATTCTTTTGTGTAGCCCTGTAAATGATTTGCACCAATTATATACACAGCGTAACATGCAAAAATGTAGTGAAACTTTAAAAAAATCATATCAAAACTTAAAACTTCAAGCAATTACCGTTAGCGCACAGCATTTTTGATGCAGCATAATTTCCGAAATCTTTTGTGTGTCCCTGTAAATATTTCATATTTTCTATTATACAGTAAGAAATTCGTACTAAACCTAAGTAACTTATAACAATTTTATTATATGTGTAACAAAATTAAAATATGCCGCAAAGTATGTTCCTTTCTATACCGTTATATTACATAATTATTTTGTGTGGCCCTGTAAATGAATAATAACTATTCTTTGTGCAGCATATTCTACATCATTTGTATTTCAATTTAATTCATAATTAATTTTATAAGTTAATTTCATTATGTTCGGACGGGTGTAATATCATCAAAAAGCACTTGAAACTTTTTCCCCGTCGGCCATAATGTAACGGAGTACTTTTGACTGTCCCTGTATTGAAATACACATCCGATATTTATAAAATTTGAAATAACTGGATAAAATTCTTCAATAAATATGTATTTAAAATTTCAAACGATTCGACAAAGTAATTTTTGCACTGTTATATGCGGACAGACAGACGGACGGACGCACCAGAGACGTGTATAGGTGATATGCATTTATATAAGTACTATTGTATTTAAAAAAGAGCTAAATTTAAAAGCGCAAGCCGAAATTGAAAACGCATTTCCAGCAGTTATTACTTAAAGACAGTACAGTAACCGGTTTCTTTTTGTGTGCCCCTGTAAATGAACGTTAAATGCTATAAATACCAAATACTCTATTCTATCATAATCATCTTATACTGAAATTCAGTGATTTATATCAGTTTCAATACATTTGAAATAGTGTATTTCATTAATATACACTGCAAGTGATTTTTCCCCCCTAGACTATGATGTGATGCAATCTTTTGTGTGTACCTGTAAATTAACTGTTAATCCCACTTACTTAAAATACAATACAGGACATGACTAGGTGACATAAAAAAGGTTTAAAAGATACCCAGATAAATAAATAGATAAATAAGATATCCTGTTCTCAAAAGTACTTACATTCTTGAAATGTAAAATAAATAAATAAATAAATAAATAAATGTCGGTAATTCGAACGTTGTTGTTTCACGCATTTCGATTTCAAAGAAGTCGTACCCATGAAAATAATATTTTTCTCTATTATTGCGCTGACGCCAGCAAAATCAAAATTATATGGATTGCATTCAAAATCGGACGGTAAAAGCAAAAGTTCATTTTTGAATATGATCCACTCCATAGCTTTAACCTCCTTATTTTGCTTCAGTGCCAAAAAACGTCAATATCCGTCTCAATACAGCATCTAGCGCTCTCAGCGCCATCTATTGTTTGTAATTCGAACTAAAATCCAGAATCGCAGGAAAAAAACTTTTGACCTTTTAGATGACTCTCGTGCAAGAATTTTTTAAATATCTGTAAAAGTTTGCAAGTTATTGATTTTTAAAATCGTTCAGTCCTTTTCAGGACACCCGGTACTTTTACTGAACAGATTCAATAGTTAAGATGTTTATAACTCTCCTTTTTTTCTTTTATTCTAAACTACATTAATTATTTAATGAATCCCTATTTGAGCATTGAAAGGTTTAAAAATCTAAATAATTAATAATACATTGTGTATTTACCATTCTGTGAATGCATCGTAATTTAAAAATACATTGTAAATTTATCCAATAAATATGTATGCAGTATTTTTTAAAGGAATCCTAATTGTATGTTAAGTAAAATTTCAATTTTTTGAAGAAATTGAGTAGGGCCAGATTGAGCCGGACTGAGTCTCTTTTCACTGATTTTTGTACAGGCAGGGCTTGGGCTGAATTTTTAATTTTTACACCGGGTCACGGCAAAATAACTTTCCTTCGGGAAGAACGGAGCCCGGGCCTCGAAATTCCGGCCTGTGCAAACCTCTGACAGTATTCTACAACCCTTCGAATAAAATACTTTATATAAAGGTGATGACAAAACCACTTTGCACAAGGTTAGCTATGGAGTAGTAGTCGGGATCAATATTAAAAATAATATTGCCTAATTGAACAGACGGCTTTGCATTTACAGGCTGTTTACACTAATTGTGTATTACGGTCTTATTTTTTTAAAGAATAAAACCCTCGAAAAATGAAGTAAGTTGGATTACTTTTTCCCATTTCTCCCAATTATACTTAACCATTGAACGCCCAAAACTAATAACAGATACGCTTTTTAAAATTAAACAATTATCCAAAATTTGAAGCAAATCCGGTAATTCTGCTCAAAAAACAATTCATCTGATTTAAGGAAAGTAATCCCCTATTCCTCCCCTTATACTTAATCATTAAAAACTAAAACCAATTTATCTAATTTATGCAAGGAAATAAATTGTAAGTTTCCCCCTTATATTTAACCGAAGAACCACCAAAATTAATCAGTAAAGAGCTTCATTAGAATGAACAAATCCAAGATTTGCAGCAAATCGGTTAATTCTGCATGAAAAACCCATTTGCCATAATTAGGCGGGATCCCCCCGTTCTTCTTATTCAATTAACCCCCAAAACTAATTAGGGAAGCGCTTTATCAGAATGAATTTATTTCTGAAATTTGAAGCAAATAAGTAAATTCTGCGTGAAAAAAGCATTTACATAAATTATTCGGCGTTAGCTCTATAATTCTTCCCTCTCTTTATGCTTAAACAATGAACACCCACAACTAATCATGGAGGCGCCTCAAGATAATGCTCCTGTATCTAAAATTTGAATAAAATATGCTAAAATGCATGGAAACCCATTTATTTGAATTAAGGGAAGGGGGAATCAGCCTCTCGTTCTCTCCCCCCCCCCTTATTCTTCTCCAATGAACTCCCAAAATTAATCAGAAAAGCTCCTCATAAGAATAAATCTACAGTGAAAGTTTGATGCAAATCGAGTATTTCTATCAAGAATTATTGCATTAGGTACTTACATAGATACAGGGCCTATGGGCGCATTAGTTCTCAGGCTTTGATAGCCTGATGAGATAAAAACACGTCAAATACATTATTTCTATCAAGAGTTACCGCGTTACGCACAGACGTACATACGTACATACATGTGTACATACATACAGTACCTGTGAGCCCATTATTTCTCTGGCTTTGATGCCCGTGAGCTAAAAACACGTAAAACTACATAGGCGTAGGATAAACTAGATCAGCCTGGGACAAGCAAGAATGTTGGCGTTGAGACGGTCATTGAATTCAATAAAATCCGGCCAAATTGAATTAGCCTAGGATAAACTAGATCAGCCTAGGATAAACTAGTTCAGACCAATAAACACCAGTCTAAACTAGTTTATCCTATAAAAGTTAGGCCAAACTAGTTTGGCCTAGGAAAATTTAGTTTGTCCTATGGGCCTTAAGATAGACTAGTTTGGCCTAGGAAAAACCAGTTTATCCGATGGACGTTAGGATAAACCGGTTTGGCCTAGGAAAAACTAGTTTAGCCGATGGGCATTAGGACAGACCGGTTTGGCCTAGGAAAAACTAGTTTATCCGATGGGCGTTAGGATAGACCAGTTTGGCCTAGGCCAATCTAGTTTGGCCTAAAATCAGGTTTGGCCTGTAACATATATATTATATATATATATAATAAAATTTTTGTTTAGAGCTGCAACAATATAGATAGATTTAATAAGTATAATTTCAATTGTATTTTGAATTTATAATAGTTCTTATAGCTGCATGCTTTATTTAGTAAAACTCTGATAAACAAAAATAGTGGTAGTGGGGATTCTTGAGCCAGTGAGATTGGGGATACTTGAGCCATGGCTCAATCATCCCCGCTAGGAAATTAGATATGGGTGAAACAAACAAAAATTCACTAATAGGTTTTTTTTCTGGATAAAAGGGAGAATAATTTTTCCTTTTATTTTTTTTTCTTAAAAAATTGTTTAAATATGCATATTTTTTAAATGAAAATATCCATTTTATTTTTCATTTTGACTAACAAAATAGCCTGTCTAGATAAATGTAAACAAGTATAAGTTTTCAATTTAACTTTTATTAAATTAAAATAACTCTTTAAAACTGTTTTACAGGTTATAATCTCTAATACTTTAATTAGTTAGGTCCAACAAATTAAAATATTTATTTTTTAATATAATATATTAAGATTAATATTTTAAATTGAAATTGTAACCTCTGTTGCTGTAGTATTTTTTTAAACTAAGAAAATTGAAGAAGAATTGGTTAAAAAAAGCGCACAAAAAACAAGAAAAGCAACAACAATCACAGTTCAAATTTACTTCCATGGAGCCAAAGGGGAAGAAAAAATCTTTTCCTGTGAAATCAAAAAAGTGTTTGAAATAGTAGAATGATACACCAGGCTTAGTTTTCGACAGCTACTCAATTAAAAGCATGAGTTCGACAATATCATTAGAGGAAAATTCTGTCAATGATGGTGATGATATGAAAAGAAAATCTTCTGTTGATGATTGGTTACTAATAAAATATGCCGGGAAGAAACTGTAAAAAGATTTGTTGGACAAGTGCTTAATATTTTGAAAATGAAATTTGCCCGAAGAATTGCAGATTCCAAATTTAAATGGCTCTGAACTGAGGATGTTTCTACCATCGACATAACTCAAATTGAAATGATCCTTCGGCCACCAGTTCTAACGACAAAAAATGATCGTATGACTAGCTTTGTTTTCTCAATTGGTTTTGAAAGACTTATGCATCATAATTTATCATTCTGTAAAATGTTTGTGCAAAAATTAAGCGAAAATAATTACTTTTACAGGTCATTCAAGTATCATACAGGTTTATTCAAGTATCCCCTCATGGGGATACTTGAGCCACGATGTAAAACAAAAAGTAAAAATTTATTAGACATAGAAAAATAGCTCAAAATTAATTCAAAGTGGTTTTCAGATGAAGAAAAAATATCAAATTTTCATTTTCAAAATTTTATTTTATTCTAAGAAATTATAAAAAAATTAAAATTCAAAAAATGGCTTATGTATCCGCATCTTCCCGTACTTATTTTGCTTGTTCTCGCAACGTAAACTTATACATCGTGTCGTGGGAATGGAGTGTATTTTAAGGCCAAATGGGAAGGGATAACCTCGACACGAAACTATTTTAGCAAAGAGGGGGAGGGGGGGTTATTGGGTTGCCGCTGAAGTACATGTTGCACTTGAAACAAGAATTTAGAAGTAAAATTGAAACGGTGCATATATAAATTTGAGTTGATTTATTTGCCCTCCATGTGTGCGTGGAGGGGAAACTTTCTATGAAAACCTAACCCGTATTTAAACAAAGGTCTGAGAAAGCCATGGGAAACTCCGAACGATTAGGCCGATGGATGTAATTGGTTTGAAACCAAGCATCTCCTGTCTACCCGTTTGAGAGTACAAACTCTCAGCCGCTGGCTAAACTTTACTTGTTTTGAAGTTGTGTTAGGCGCTTTAAACTCTATCTTGGAGTGTTATCTCTGTTTAATAATCTGTCTCTTCCTTTTGTTACTTCTTCCTTTTAATATATTTTGACAGTTTATTGGGTAGTTTTATTGGTCTCGGGACAAGCTATCTCGTTTTGAAATTAGTTTATGGTGTTGTCACATTCTTGGGTAATTATCACTTTTTGTATTCTTTTGTAACTATTTTGAGAGACTACCACTTTTTCCGATGACATTGTTGCCACACTCATGAGTTGCTCTCTCTTTGTGTGATAGCCTGATGCAGTATGGGGTAGGGCATTTTTCATGGCTATCAGCTCGTTTATTTCAAATACAGGGGTTGGACAAAAATATGGAAACACCTTAAAAAAAACACGTTTCCTTGCCTAGTATTGTGTACGGTACCCGTTGTTATTCAAAACAGTTTGCAGTCTTCTCGGAATGGATAAATACAGTTTCTGTATGTTTGCCAAGGGAATATTGTACCATTATTCCTGCAAAACGGTGGCAAGTTCAGATAACGATGTTGGCGGTGGATAGCGAGAACGCACTTTCCGCTCCAATGTAGACCACAAAGGTTCGATAATATTAAAGTCTGATGACTTTGGTGGCCTGAGGAGATGCGAAAATTCATCCTCGTGCTCAGAAAACCAGTCCTGGACAATGCGAGCTGTGTGAACGGGGACGTTGTCGTCTTGGAAGATACCGTCATCATTGGGGAACAAAGCTTGTACCATTGGATGGACTTGATCGGCCAAAATGTTCACATAAGTCTAAGCAGTAATACGCCCTTACAGAGATATCATGGGGCCAGAAGAGAACCACGATATGGCTGCCCAAACCATCACCGAACCCCCGCCATGTTTCACTCTTGGCAACAAGCAGTCTCTATTATAGGCTTGAGATGGCGTTCTCCAGACGTAAACTCGGCCAGAAGTGGGGAACAATGTGAAAGAAGACTCATCAGACCATATTACGCTCTTCCACTGCTCTATAGTCCAGGCTTAATGACTTAAACACCACTTTTTCCTGTTACAGGCATTAGCATTACTGATGGATGGCTTTTCAATTGCAACACAGCCAGCAATTCCCTATTTATGAAGCTCCCTTCTAATTGTTTTGGTACTCACAGGATTTGGTAACACGACATTCATTTCAGCAGTAACTTTTGCAGCTGTAGACTGCTTATTTTTCGCGATAATCCTCCTTAATGATCGTCTGTCACGATCATTCAGCACACACTTTCGTCCGCGCTGTGATTTAGCGGATGATGTTTTTTCCGCATTTCAAATATGCGGAATAAATCTTCGACACAGTACCTCTTGGAACACTAAAAACCTCGGCTACCTTGCTTACGGAAGCATCCACCATACGCGCGCCAACAATTTGTCCCCGTTCGAAGTCTGTTAACTCTGACATAATGCAATGATAATCTCACATAACAGTGCTCCAACAACGACCGAACGGTGCAGTGATTTTACGAAGTTGTGTAGGTGGCGTCAGTAGGCGAAAACTCCAGTTCCATTAATATAGTTCATTATACAATCTTTCTTTTCAAACATGCATTTCAAAAGGTGTTTCCATATTTTTGTCCAACCCCTGTAATACCTGTCTTCGCTATAATGTTGTGGGTTTCTTGTTGTATACTTTGGTTATTTGTGATTTTGAGCCTTAATTTCTATCTATCCTAACCTTTTCATGGCTGTTATCACTTTTACTTTACATTATTTCTTCTGTAATTTTACTCTTTGGTAATCAGTTGATCATTTAGACTTCCTCCACTTTCATGCTAATTAGTTTATTTCTTTTGACGCACAATATATGATTTTTTATTCATTTTTATAATTTTTTGGCACTTTGAAAAGAGTTTTTTTTATCTTCTTTTTTTTTTCCTTCCTATAAAAAAATAATTGTTAGTCAAGGGGAGGTGGTTTTGGTAAGAGGGTGGTGTTTATTGTTGTTTTATGTTTCTTAGTGTAATATGAGGTCCTTGTTATCAATCACTGCTTTTCCTTTTCCTTGAACATGTTTATTTTTGCCTACAGGTAGTACTAAAATTGTTCGTTGTTTTGCATTATGTTGATCAGATGGAGTGATAGGATTAGCGGGAAGATTGATAAGTATTGTTTCAGGGTTCTAAATTCCCCGCACTCGCATTCCTAATCTCGATGTTTTTGTTGTTTTATCTGCTGCTAATTTTTATTGTGCTCCACATGTTTTCTTTGCCTCCTCATAATTTTCCTTCCATGTGCTGCGTTTGGTTTCTGTACTAATCTTTTTAACTTTACCCTTTCTTGTTTATATTTTAGTTCTTCATCTTTCAGTTTTTGCAACTACCTTCGGTATGCATTGACCTTGTTTCTTGCTATTTTAATTTCTGTGTTACACCAAAACGGAGTAGTTATATCTGGTGTTTTTCTTTGCTGATAACATTTAAAAGCTATTGCTGTTATCTCGTTTCATACTCTTAGCGTTATGTTGTCCAGTTCATCAATTTGTGCTACTTTTTTTAAGTTCTTTTTTGCATTTATTTATGATTTGCTTTATATTTTTGCCAAATTTTGCATGTTTACCATGTTTGGTCTCAAGTCTGTGTCTTTCGTAACTTTTACTGTTGTGTTTTATAAATTTGTGATCGCTATGACATTCGTTGTCGCTGATCTCCCTGTCTTTAATATTGTTCCTTAATTTAACTGTCGCAATAGTTAGGTCTGGTCAGTCCAAGAGTGCTTTCTTGTTTCTCAATGTGCTGAATGAAGATGAAACCCCTGGTGTGTTCTATACGAATAATGAATTTAGAAGGAAAAAGTCTGTGTGCTTTTTCCTTCGAAAAGGAACTGCACTAAATTTCGGACAGTACTTCGAAAAGGTACTGTCCGAAGTTGTCGAAGTATTTTTTAAAGCTTTGGAATGTGCACTGAAGTCCCCCGCCAGCAGACCCTATCCTTTTGCTAGTTTCATGGTATCTTTGATCTCTTGAAGAACTTCCAAAAAGTCTACAGAAGGCAAGGCGTATATATTTATAATTGTTATGGTTTTTATATTATTTTATTGTTATTTTTATGTTATTTTCTATTGTTACAGCTGTTACATGCTCTCTTTCGCAAATGATTGTAGGATTTGACCTTTTTTTAATAACATTGCAGATTTAATCGTTTTCGTCTTAGAGACGACCCAGTGCTTGGGATTAAATCCTCTTATCTCACCCGTGCAGTTGTTTGATTCAAATCTTGTACGAAATCTATGTAAATCCCTTCTGATCCTATGTATAATTTTGTCGAGTTATTTCAAATTTTATGAAAATCGGATGCATAGATCCATTACAGGGACAACGGACATGGAATGATCCCTTTTAAAAAAATTGTAGCCCAATGTTTCGCAATCTTAAAAGCCGATCAAATTAGCGTGTTTTTAGAGTTGTAGCGTCCCAATGGAGGTCAATGAGCGTAGCTTGTAGGGGGCAGAGTCCCCTAGTTTTTATCATATGTTACGAATTCGCAATATTTTATTGAATTTATATCGTATTTGAAAAACCGCCCTATTCGAATTGCAAAGCTAGTCAAACTTTAGTATAACGGTGAGAATAAATCATGCTAATCATGTTTGAAAAGAAAATGTCTATTTACTACATTGCAGCCAGAATAAACTTTAAATGAAACATGAAAAAGGACGTTAGCCAAGTCTTGAATCAAAATTTCAGTTTGTAAAATGAAAAATATGTTGCTGTTTCAATCTTTGTCCAGCTAGCGTGACATTCACAGGTTTAAAATTTTATGTGACCGTAAAACAAAATGCTAAGTTTATAAAGTGTCTAAAAAAATTTTTAACTATGTGCATTTTTATTCGCATCAATATGGCTGTCTTGTGTTTTTTCTTTGGAATACGACGCATGTATGTTTACTCGCTTTTATTCAGCCCTTCAACAAACATAAGAAACGTATCTTTTTCTTACTTGTATTTATTTATTTATTTTATTTTACTTTTTTATTTATTTTGGATACGACGCATTTATTTTTATTCGGTTTTATTCAACCTTGATCTGTTCATGCTCAATTAAAGGGATTTGCATATACACTTCTGGACAAAATTATAAACTCAAAAAAATTTTTAATTTGTTTATATCATAATATAAATAAACTTAGCTTTAAATTAATAAAATAAAGATGAATATTTATAATAAAACATCGAAATTTAAAATAACTCATAAATGAAAGGGATAAAACAATTTAAAAAAGAAAATACATTACTTTAAAAAAATAACATTATATGAGAAAATTATAAACTCAAAGCTAAAAATTTCTATATTCTGCCATATTTTATGTAAATAAATGCATTTTGTGATAAGAAACTAATAAATGGAGTCATTACGAAACAATACATAAATGCATGTTTTAATTTTTCTCATAAAATAACATTATGTGAGACTTGGACAAAATTATAAACTCAAAGTTATGAATTTCTCACTCTGGTATTTTTGATATAAATAAATGCATTTTGTGATAACAAACTAATAAATGGTGTTATTAGAGATGAATATATTTCAATACATCAATGCATTTGTATAATTTTTTTCAAAAAAGATGAGTATTACAAATATTGTACATGTGTAAACTGAAAACATAAAATTATAGAGTTTAAGAAGTAAATATATTTTTGAATCCTGGTGCAAAGTATTAATGCCTGCATTCATAAATGTTTTGAACCGCCATTTTTCTGAATGACTTCGAATATCTGACTCGGCATAGATTGAACAAGTTTTTCCCACTGAAAAACTTCACTATCAGGCAACTGGTTCCAGGCTGAAAGTATAGCCATCTTTAAATCATTTGTGTTTTGATATTGACGACCATCGCAATAGACTATTCGAACCATTGCATTCCAATAATTTTCAACGCGGTTTAGATCAGGGCTGCGGATTGGCCAATTCAAGACATTTACATGCCAATGCTGCAACCATTTTTTTGTGTACTTTTTGCAGAGTGTATAGCTGCATTATCTTGCTGAAATACCCAGTTTACTGCGACGATCAACGGGCCATATGGCAAAAGGTTATCTTCCAGTATTAACTGGTAGTCTTCTGCCTTTTGTTTTCCACTTAGAAAATCCAGAGCTGTTTTACCATTCTGAGAAAAATTAGCCCACACCATCACGGATCTTCCACCAAAGTTGCCACTACAGATAAGACGTTCTTCATGTTTGATATCACGCCAGTAGTATCTTATGCCATCTGAGCCGTCTAAATTAAACTTCTTATCATTGTCCATGACATGTGCTGTTGTGCAAAGTGAAGTCTGGCTTTCATGTGATGGGGCTCAAGTTTTGGCTTAGCTTTAATTTTCTCCCATTTCATATTCTATGCTCATTGAAGAATTCGTCTGACAGTTAGAGAGCTTACATTTAGCTTTAAAGTATTTACAATTGGGCTAGAAGAAGCTCCAGACTAGATGCTGTTTGAAAGATACATCTTCGATTTCTTTCTGTTATCTTTGGACATCGACCACTCTGTTTTTTCTTTCCATACACTGGCGAATTCATTAAAACGTTTTTAGTGCTCCATGGGAACATTTAATTAGCAAAGCAATTTGGTGTTGCGTTTTTCCAGAAACTCTAAATGCCAAAATTTTACCAACTTGTAGCTCTGTGAGAACCTTTTATCGAGGCATTAGAAAAGTTTTCACTGTTCTAAGAAAAACAAGCAATGACACACGATAAACAAGATGCATTAAAAGAAAACAAAATAATTCTAAATAATTCTAAAACAGGCGATAAACATTTTTAATAAAATCATGGAGAGAATTGAAATATGAATAAATATCGTTTGTATTAATACCAATGTGAAAAATAATTTCACTGAATTAAATTCTTATCTCAAAACACATTTATTATTTAGATAAAAAATACAAGAATATAGAAATTCATAACTTTAGTTTAAAATTTTGTCCAGGTCTCACATGACGTTATTTTATGAGAAAAATTAAACCATGTATTGATGTATTGAAATGTATTGAAACATAGTGACTCCATTTATTAGTTTTTTCATTTATCATAAAATGCATTTATTTATATCAAATGTGCCAGAATATAGAAATTCAGAACTTTAATTTTAAAATTTTTCTAGGTCTCACATAATGTTATTTTTTTAAGCAATGTATTTCCTTACTTAAATTATTTACTCCATTTTTTTTAATGAGTGTTAGATGTGTTATTATAAATATTCAACATGATTTCATTAATGTAAAGCTAAACTTATTAACATTATGATATAAACAAATTAAAAATTTTCTGTGTTTATAATTTTGTCCGGGAGTGTATAATGTTTTCATTTTAGGGGGAAGGAGAGTCTGGCACATGGTATCGTTAGGTATCTCTAAGGATGATAACATATGATGTCAGAAGAGAGGGAGGCGGGGAGAAGGTCCAAAATTACGAAAAAGTTCCTAACATTATATATGCACAGTCCCTAACTAGGTAAATCTGTTCATTGTATTAAATTGATTTTTAGAGCAAATATTATGTTTAATTAAGTTGCGTTGGAATAGCATAATCCTCCATTAAGGTTTTTCTTTAGTCAAGTGCTTAAATCTGTGTTAAGTTGGTCGAAATAGAAAAATACGCTTTTTAAAAATTTTTAATAAAAAAGGATTTAAGAAACACGGTATATATTTCAGAAATAAAATATGGACACATATTATGGAACTTGCAATAGTTTTATATGATGAAAATTCTGGAAAATCTTGTGTAGATTAAAAACACTTTATTATCTTTACTTTAATAAGATTAAGTAAGTTAATTTTACCAACATTATAGCAAATCAACATAGATTATCTACAAAATTACGTGAAGTAGAAGTTACGGAAACCCAAACCGCACTAGTATAAAAGTTATAGGTTAAAATTCATGAACGAATTCCTCGAATTTCAAATTGTGAAGCAAGAGAAATATTGCAAGAGATTCTGAATATGTAAAGTTTAATCATAATAGCGTACTTAAATTTTAGTACAGAAAAAGTAACCCATGAGTTAAAAGAGCCTTTTATTCACTTTTTACCAAACAGTTTCAGAGATCACTCACAATAGTTTTGCGACAAATCCTGTCACAACAGCTAACAGTTAAGTAATTAACAAAATATCAGCAAATAAATACATAAAAAGCTCAATTCATCTTTAAAAGATAAAATTAAGATTAGACTACGTGCAAACTATTCTTAAAATATGACACAAAATATTTTTTTAAGGATGTTAAATTACTTTTGTATTCTCTGACAAAGATTGCATTTACAGTTAAAAAGTATTAAAAATTAATTTAATATATTTTATAAAAAAAAGGCCAAAAATGCTTTTTTTATCTTTTAAGTAATTTGCACATAGTGTAATTTTAAGTTTAAAAAATATACAATTGCAACTAATCCTTAACTGCTGTTAGTGTTGCTTTTCTTAAAATTTTCATAGTTTAACTTGTAATTTCCAATTTAACTGTCGATACAGTAAAATTTTGTTTCATTTGGAATCCTAGCACTATTTTTTGAATGTTTGGAAAAAGGGAAAGTTTATTAGAAATAGTTCAGTACAAACAGTTTAGTGCTAAAACAGCATTTTGTGAATTAATCGCGCATTTTATTCATTTTCCAATCAAATGATTTCAAAGATCGCTCACACTCTTTATGTAGTAATTTTCTGTCATAGCATTTTAAGGTTAATTTAACTTTTTCAGATGAATTATTATGTATAAAATGCATTATTGTGTTTAGGAATATGAACATCTCATTTAGGTTTTAACTGCCGTAAATACGAAAAAAAATGACCTAAATGCGACAGTCGATTATTGAGGTATTATATTACTACAATTATACCACATTTATAAAATTTAACAAAACAAGTTAGTTTTGAATTAAAGGTACAGTATTCAATAATTTTCTGCCTAATAAAATATGTATTTCTTTAATAAAAAGCCAAATATCCCCTAAATGCGACAAAAATATGGTAAATCACATGTCATTTATATGCACAATGACCTTATTTAAAATTTTAAGGCGAAACTACAATTTCTATATCGCCGTCCTAGAGCAGGTGTTTATATTAGTTACATTATATTTACAAAAATCTTTTCATAGCTTAAATAAACTTTTCTAGATCCCTATAAAAATACTATGGTCTATATTCATTAAAAATCTAAGCCTAGAGGTTCTTTTAAAGACGCTTCACCTGCAAATGACAATGGGCGTTTGCACCGTTTTTTATAGAGAGATGAAATTTCGTAAAAATATATATATCATCCTAAGTATATAGAACACTTTGAAAGAAATTTCAATTTTATTATAATTTTAAGATTTTTTTAAAAATTAAAATTTTAAACCGAAATTTTAAAATGTTTCTTGGGTAATTAATTTTTTAGACATTTCTTCGATTGTACATTTTAATTATTTGAAACTCTATTAAAAACAATATCTGTGCATCAGGTTTTTACTACTTTGAATAGTTAGATTTTTATAGATTTTATCTGAATTCCATAACAATTTTCATCAAAATTTTGCTTTTTAACAAATTAAAAATGCTGTTTAACTATCTTAATGTAGACGAATTTTAAAATGCGTGTACAATTTCTTTGTAAAAAATACCGGGGGTTTTCCTTTTCAATTTCCTGAATTTTGATTAATAAAATATATATATCTTACACATGGAACATTTAAAATAATTTAAAAAGTTCAAAAACCAGTTTGGTAAATAACTGGTTTAAAATAACATTAAAAAAACCGAAAAATTGTTTGTGCACAATATTCATACACTTCCAACTTTGGGAAAAAAAATGGTTCGGAAAACTTTGGAGAAATATATGCATAAAAACTATTTTTGGTTTTTGGTTCGATATCTGGCCAACTTAAGGTCCGTGGTCCCATAATAATCTTTTTATGTTTGTCTGGATATGTAGGTCAAATTTTGAAATCGTTTTTTGACCCATGGCTTCGAACGAATTTTATTAAATCTTCCACACTAGTTTATTGACAGTTATAAAAAAAATCATACCAAATATACTCCCAAAAGTGTTCGTTCACTTAGGAATTTCAATTAAATGTACTCTATATATAAATTAAAAATAATATTCCAGAACGAGTAGTTATTATTATAAAATCTACGAATTATTCTTAATAAAACTACATAAAATATTTTAAAATCATAGTAAAGCATTATTTTAAAGAAATCAATAATAACAAAAAATAACAAAAACGCTTTCACAGAAGTCTTCGTACTCTTTTAAAAAATTGCTATATATTTGTTAATATTGGAATTAGTAAACTGACAAAGAAAGTCTCTATACTGGGCATACACATAATATTTTGAAAATGCTAATTAAAGAACTTATGTATGTAATAAGGAATAACTCAAATTTAGCGACTGAATCACAGTAGAAATTCTGTTAAAAAAAATACTTTCGAATATTTAACGTGAAAAAACGAAAACGTCACGCTATCTGGCGAGCTGCTCTCGTCAAAAGCAAAGGTTTTAGTGCAACTGAAAATTGTTTGTTAATGGATATTGGCAATATATATATATACAGTGTATGTAAAAACTATAAGGACAGTAAAAAATATTAATATTTTTGATTAATTTCAAAACAAATAATTTTTTTTCTTTATAATATGTTTAAGTATGCTGAAAAGCTAATAGAAAAAAATTCAACTGTGAAAATTTTATTATGAAAATAAAGTAATTACACGAAAAACCACTATTTTTGCTTGTGTAAAAACTATAAGGACAGCAAAATAAATTCACTGTAGTAACCGAAGAGACAAATACTTAATATGTTATGCACCCAAATCCGAGTTTAATGACTGCAAATATTCCATCATTCCTAGACATCATTAATTTTTACCACTGTTTGGGATTGTTTTTGCCCTATTCATCTTCAATCATATATCTGAGTTCTGAAGCTGAGGAAAAAGGTCTTCCACTTTTATAAATTCGTCTTGCTAAATCTCTCCATAAATTATCGGTAAAGTTTAGACCAGGCCTTCTCAGCAGCCATTGCAAAATTTCAATATTTTTCTTATGGAACTGAAGTTTAGTCTCACAACTTGTGTGGATAGGTGCATTACCTCGCTGTAATATTCTTATTTTTCCTGCCATAAGTGTTGCAACAAATGAAAGATGGTCAGAAAGAGTTTGTCTATGTGTCTTTGAATTCAATTTTCCTGAAAGATATACAAGTGACTACACATCTTTGAATGAAAAGCAGTTCCATGTCGCAATGAATCCGCTACCTAAGTGTTCCAGCCATACAAGTGATACTTATGATACCACTACAGGTTATTTATTTCAGATGAAAGTAAGGGAAACTAAAATGATCCTGATGACTGGAAATATTATTATGATAATTTGAAAAAAGAAAAATATATCTTCTCAAAACTTCAGTTAGTTGGCGGATTCAGTGCGATATAAGGCAGCTTTTCATTTAGTGATACGGAGTTACTGCTAAGAAGTCCTTGTCTAAACCTTACCGATAACTTATGGGTAGATCTAGCAAGATCACAGCCGAGTTTATAAAAATGAAAGGCATTTTTTGTCAGCATCAGAACTCAAATCTATGATTGAAGATGAGTAGAGCAAAAGCAATCCCATTTCCCAAACAGTGGCAAAAATTAATGATGTCTAGGAATGATGGAATATTTGCAATCAATAAACTCGGATATGGGTGCATAACATATTAAGTATTTGTTTCTTCGGTTACTACAGTGAATTTATTTTGCTGTCCTTATAGTTTTTGCACAGGAAAAAATGGTGGTTTTTTGTACAATTACTTTTTTTCGTACTAAAATATTCACAATTGAATTTTGTTGACTACTTTAATAGCTTTTCAGCATGATACATATTCTAAGGAAAAAAGTTTTATTTGTTTCGAAATTTATTTTAAAAAATAACATTTTTTGCTGTCCTTATAGTTTTTACACGCACTGTGTGTGTATATATTGCATTACATATATGCATATTGTTTGTTGCTGCAGTGATTTAAATTATCACTAAAAAAATATTTTCATATATCAGAAAAATTATATATTGAATAAAATGTTTTCATACATTTAAGCGTATTAAAAAACAAATGAAGTCGTTTCCATAGTAACAAAATTGAATCGACAATGCTCAATTAGACTTAATTTTGAGCTTTAAACAATTTTAATTAATTTAAATTTTCATTTTCATTTTAAATCGTAATTTTAAATATTTAAATTTCAGTACAAATATTATTGATATGATAAAATTATTGTTAATCAAATTAAATCTAAGAAAACTAAATCTGTTTAAATTAAATTTAATTAAATAATTTCAACATGAAAGTTTTTTCTTTAAGTTGTATTTGACATAAAAAAGTATTTTTTGAAGTTATATTCTATCGCCAATCGAAGAAAAATCACCAAATAACGAAATTCTCTTTATTTTTTTTATGGACGTTCTATCCAGGTTCCGTCGAAATTTTTTAATACACATGTATATCCTCATGAGATGTAATTTTTTTTAGATTTTTGGAGTATGCCCGTATGAAAATTTCCTTGTAAGTAGGATATCCTTTAGCATCCACAACAACTTTTAAACACCTGGGAATAGATTTCATTAATGTTTTCTGTGGTATTTGCATCAATGTAGATCCATTCATTGATCATTACACTTTTTACTTTGCTTTTATTTGTAATACCGTGCCTTCGTACTCTAACCTCCAGTTATCTCCAAACATGTTCTAGTGGGTTTAAATCCGGCGACTGAGGTGGTGTTTCCAGAATTTTGGAACAATTAAAGAAAGACACACCAGAGACGAAAGTTGAGAGCAACGTGCTTAGGAACGTTATTATGACAAAAATAAAGTTGTTTCCATTACCCGAGTTTTAGACTGGTAATTTTAAATTGGCCTATTTTTAAAAAATCATGATTCATTATACTATCAATAAATACCAAATTACCTGTTCTTGATACTGCCATGCGCACGAGGAACTCCACCGCCATGCTTAACGGTTCCAATTAAATTCCTTGAATTGACTTCTTCATTTTTACTTTCTTCTATCTTCAATAGAAGAAAGTATTGTAATCGAAATTTTTTTGACTTCCGGTTTTCGACGGATTTACATCTTTTAGGTGTCAGAGATTCTAAAAAACATGTTTTTACAAAATGTCTGTCTGTCCGTGTGTCTGTGTATCTGTCTATGCGTGTGTGTGTCCGTATGTCGCCATTCTACCATCAAAAAGTGTATGAAGTTATGCATAGAATTAAACCAAATTTTAATGTTTTTGGCTGTGGCGAGCAGATCCTCCTTCAGTTTTGAAACATTCCGCCGGAAGGGGGCGCTGCAATAGCAATGTTTGTGCCCATTTTCAATATTGTACCGACCAAAAGTATATAAAGTTATGCATCGAATTTAAACAAAATTTTTTGTGTAAGTGTATGACTATGACAGATGTAAATTTTCCATTTTTCATTTTTGGGTGGAAAAGTCCGGGCCAGGATTCGAACCAGGGATGTATTGGCTGAAGCCGCCAATGCTCTAGCAAGTGAGCCATCCCGGACACGAACACTGGAGGACTATTTCATCCAGTTAACCTCAACGATCATTTTATCATGATCTAATGTATGACTATGGGTAGTTGGTCCTCCCTGAATTTGAAAAAAATCCGCCGGAAGGGGGCGCTGCAATCGCGATTTTTGTGCCATTTTCAATATTGTACCGACCAAAAGTATATGGTTATGCATCGAATTTAACCAAATTTTTTTGTGTAAGTGTATGGCTATGGCTAGTTGGTACTCCCTGAATTTGAAAAAAATCCGCCGGAAGGGGGCGCTGCAATAGTGAATTTTATGCCATTTTCAATATTGCACCACCTAAAATTGCATGAAGTTAGTTCTAGAACTGAACTAAATTTTTTGTGTAATATGATTATTTTTTGGTAAGACAAGTAGGTCCTCCCTGTATTTGAAAAAAAATCTGCCTATCATTCTACTGTCCATCGGCTCGTGCAGAGACGGAAATTCGCTTTTACTCCGATTAATTGACTGAAGCAGAAATTTAAGATGGAAATCAAAGTTGATATGGTATTGAATTAAAATTATTAAAGCATTAAAATGAATAACTATTTTTTTTAAATAGTAAAATGTACGTATGAGACAGAGGAAAGTTTTGGAATGGGCACATCCAACTGGTTTTCTTCTCCGTACAAATATGCACACATTGGAGCCAAAAATGTTAAATTGGATTTCACCTGCAAATAAAACATTATTCCAATATGGTTTGGATATATTTATCATTGATTTTTTGAAAGAAAGCCTAAGCTTTCTGTTTTTCGTTCTAAAAAATTTCTACAGGCAGAACGCTTATAGAATCCACCTTTTCTAGCACTCGTCGAATAGTTTTTGATGAAATCGAAGCATAAAATGTTTCACTAAATTCTGTTGCAGTTTTACAGCATTTAAATGTGATTTTTTTTTTTTTTTTTTTTTTTTTTTTTTTTTTACAATTTTTATAACTACAAATCTTTGATTACGTTTGTATTAACTCAAAATTATTACACTAACCGAAGTTCAGTTAGGATGAAGCACCCTGTATTGTGACTTAACAAGTGGTTTGCGATATCATATTATGTGTCACGTTTACAACCTTTTCATGCCTCCCATAACCCTCTTAATTTGTCAGTCAAATTTCAGAACATCCTGTATAACTATTAAATAAGAAATGTGTTTTCGCTTCGGTTCCTAGTAATTCCAATCCCAAATATCTTATTACACAATATTATTTATTTATTTACTATATATAGTAAAACCTGCTAATGTATAGTGATTGGATAACATTTACGTTTAAGACAGGTTTTCGCCTTTTAGATAAAATTGCATGGTAGGGACCTATTTTTACAGATAAGACAGGACTCTTTAGTGACAGATTCCGCTTTCATACGATTTATTGTATTTTATGTCTCGATTTAGAAGCCATAGTCTCTCGTTTGTCCCTGTACCTCGCTCTTTGTGACAGTGGCCCTAGCAATATCTGTTGTGCCGATAGGTGCAGCACTCTTCTTAGCGGCATTATTTATGTATTTAGTCTTCGGAGAAACCTTTCCCTTCCTGTCAGAGACATGTATCGAAATTGAGGGGATGGCATTGTTCGGTGCTGCCATCTATTGACAGCTTTAGCGATCATCTTCTTCTGCAGAAGTCTGACTTCCAACTCTCTGTAAAATAAAGCTCCAACAACCCTTCGCGCACACCTGAACAACTATCCGAACTAAAATATATTTTTCCAATATTCCCATTTTATGTGTAATTTTTTTTTATTATTATTCATACAATTTTTTTATTACATGAATTTGAGTTGATTTCTATTTAAAAATTTTCTTCATAACGAAGTGTTTAACAGTAACTAAAAGGCTTCCTTAAACGGAAATTTCACTGTTTATTAAAATCGTTTATAGTTTTCAAAATTTGGGTATATATATGTATATATATAGATATATACATATACATTTTACTGTATTACCGACTTTTTCTATTTTATTTTTCTACAACTGATTAAATAATAATGTATGTTCTGAAAAAACTACATGATCAATCTTATCTCACTCTCAATAAACATTTAAAAGTTCATTTATTAAAACTTTAATAAACGAAGTTCCATTAATTTTCGTGAACAGGCACTTTATCAAAATTTAAATCTCTTTGATGTATTTATTTTCTCAAAGTTTCGAGCAGGAAATTTAATGAAAGTTACATCCTGCGGGATTTAAAAATCAATTATTTGTGGAGAGAAAAAAACAAACGGATTACAATTCATTGAATTAATCATCGAGATAAAATATTAATTTTAAAATTTATAACAGGGAAATACAAAAAGAAAATTCAAAGAAAAAAATGTTTATTATTGTGGTGATGTAAATTGCAAAAGATAGTTAGCACACTGTGAGAAAAAAAAAATCCTTTAAATTGACAGGAAAAAGCTGTCAGTTTTGACAACAATGAAAAACTGTTTTATTTACAGAAAAAAATCTGTAATTGTTTATTAAAACAGATTTTTTCTGTTAGAAATACATCTTTTTTTTGTAAAAATTAATAAAATTACTTTTTTTAACACTCTCTAACAAAGTTGAAAAGTGCTTAACATTTCGGTTTTTCTGCCCGTCTATCCGCGCTCTAACCTCGTAAATTTACTCCGATTGCACTGAAATATTTGGGAGTTATTGACGTTTACCCTAGTACGAACCGTTTTCTAAATGAAGTTTCTAGCATGATTAGTTTATTAACAGGGAGAATGAAAAGTTTCCCGTTATATTACGGCCTATGCGAAAAAATCGTTTCAATTTTAAACATGTTATACCCTGTCAAACATATTAAAATTTATATGCATTTATGAATTGCGCTAAAATATGAATTCTGTAAAATATAACATGAAAAGAATAGTTATTATTCATTTACAGAGCCACAAAAAAGAATTCCATTACATAATGGTAAAGGAGGAAATTGTTTGCGACATATTTTAAATATATTGAACTATTTCACGAATAATAAAATTAATGCACATCACTGAGGCTTAACATAACTTATTTCACGCATAATACAAAGTGCACATCATTTACAGGGATACACAAAAGTTTTCAAACAGAATATTCTATCGGAAGTACTGTACATTATCGATGATGGCTTATAGATGGATGAAATGCCCTTTTAATTATCATATGCACTTTTAAGTTTCACTAAATGTATACATATTACATGGTATGTATAAATGCTACAGTTCATATATACAGGGCTACACAAAAGAGCTCGCAAAATTTACTCAATACGAGCCTAAATTACTGAAAAGTTGTTTTTAAATTATTTATGTATTTATATGCTGAACTGCTTTCAGTTTACTAAGAAATGCTTGTATAATATAGATAAAATGATATACAGGCCCACGCATAAAACATGGTCGCCTATGGATGATAATTTCTGGAAATGTGATTTCAGTAGTCTTAAAAGTTCTTTAATTTGAATTAATTTTTTGCTATCTACTTGCGTATAATAAAGGTGTGAGGGAGTGACCTTTTGTCATAAAGGCACTCTAGTGTTTCTGAGATCGTGACGTCAATAATTTAACATTTTGTAGGCGTAAAAGCGACATCTATCCTCTCTTTTACTTTAACTTTCTAGAGTGTGTGTGCTCTTTCGAATTCCGCAGTTAGCTCGCGGTTATTAGTAATATGTTAATGTGAAGTATCTCAGTTTGCAGCATATAAAAGCTTGGGGGTGAGTTTGGGTGTGCGTGTCTCTGGCATTAGCCAGCAGCCAGCGAGTGCGGACCTCTGCCATTAGACAACGAAGTGGATGATTGTTTAGCGAAGTGCTGACGAATAGAACGTAGCAACGGCCTCCAGTAAAGTGGAAAGAAGTTTGGATAGTGGATTTAAGAGTCGGCCGTGGTAAGAAAGTTTAATAGTAGTTCCATTTTTAATTATTGGTGAAATAAAGAATTATCCACAGCCACGGGCTGTTTAACTAAGCTTTGTTCAACAGCTCAGCCAGGAGACAGTGTCAAGTGTTAGGCGGTGCCACGACTGAGCTAGATTGGGGCCTGTGAGTATGATTTTAGCTGTTCTTAGTGTTCTCAGTGTGTAAAATTTTAGACTTGCTCCACTTCCCTTCAGCCATTATCACTTGAATAAACTTTGTTGTTTTAACCTAAACTACTGAGTATTGTCTGCATATAACGTTACAAACGACACCCACCGTGGGTTCACCGTTACAAATGGCGCCCAACGAAACATCGGACATTTTGAGATTGTGCCACGTGTGTATTTCACCGGTGAGGGTGATATTAGTGAATTTTTAGTTAAATTAGATGATTATATTTTGTTCAATAATATACCTGAAAAAAGTAGATACGTAGTGCTTAAATGCTCGTTAAAGGGCGAAGCACTTTTGTGGTTGGAAAATATAGGAAAGCTTTTGATTAATGAAGAAGCGAAAAGATTTGAACAAACTGTGATCGAGTTAAAGAAGGCATTTCCTCCCGAAAAAGATAAAATTATTTTGAGAAAAGAGTTCTATTGTAATAAGCAGAATATTTATGAGTCGGCGTCAAAATTTTATCTTCGTAAGCTTGAACTAAAAAATAAATTAGATTTAGATATCACATTTGAGGAATTGTTGGACATTGTTTTTCCTCTTTTTAATCCAAATATACAGGACTTTATTGAAGTTAGAGCACCGAAGAATTTTGCAGAGATGCATCAGATATTATCGAAGTATGAGAGTCGGCATAGCTCGGATCAACGGGATTTGCGTAGCCCACGGCAGAGACCTGTCACGGATAGTAATTTGAGAAATGAGGGAAAACGTAATTTTGTGAGAGGGGGACAGCGATTTCCGGATAGTAATTTGCGTAATGGAAATGATGGATTTGGTCGTAATATGTCGAATACGAGTAATGGTAATAGGAATGGTGGTGGTGCTAATAATTTTAGAAGTGATGAGAGAAATATGTATGGAAATAGACAGAATAGTGGTTATAATCGTAGTGGGGGAGTACGGGACAGGAATGTTTCTTCGCAAGTAAGGAGATTAACTTCGGATGAGAATGTTGAAAATAGGTCAACGCAAAAGAGATGTGTTCAGAAATCGGAAAAGCCTTCTGTGAGTTTGAATAAAATTACTATTAATCCGGTTGAGTTACCTGAAGTGTTAATTGTGTTAGATGGTATTGTCGTTAAAAGTGTCTTCGATACAGGGGCAGATAAGTCGTTCATTTCTTTTGATTGTTATCGGAAATATTTTTCGTATAAGAAGTTGAAAAGGTCAAGTCTGGTGGTTCAGTCAGCACAGGGAGTAGCTTGCGATAATAAAGGTTCAGTAGAATTGGAAGTTGACATTCGTTCGGTTAAGACATGTTGGGAGTTTTGTGTGTTAGATGGATTAACAGTGCATTGTATAGTTGGTGTGGATTATATGAATGATAGAGGAATTAGTTTGGATTTCTTTAAAAAGTCGTTAATCGTGAATAATGATGAGAATGTGAGTAAGAAAGAGCCTGTTTCAGTGTCAGTTAATTTGGAGGAATCTAGTTTAAGTGAGGTTAAGAAGGTGGAGTTTAATAAGTCTTTAGTCGATTTTGGTAAAGTTTTTTCAGATAAACCGAGTTTAACGAATGAAGTTCATATTGGTTTTGACGCACTAGTTGCTAGTAAACCATTTCGTTATGATTTTATATCTAATACTTTTAAATCTTTTTGTGAAAAGTTGGAGACTGAGGTCGGTATGGAACTTACTCAGTCTAATATGGCTGAACGTGTAAATCGTACATTAATTCAAATGATTTCTTCATATGTTGGTTCTCATCACGCAAATTGGGACCAGTTTCTTCAGCATTTTGCGTACGCACTTCGTACAGCAGTTCACGAGTCAACGGGGAAAACGCCTGCTGAATTGTTTTTGGGTAGAAAAGTCATTACTCCATTCCAAAGGTTAGTTATGGTGTCGGATGCGGAAAGTCAGTACATGTGTCAGGATATTGAGAGGTTGGTTAAGGAAGCTCAGGTTCAAATGGGAAAAGCGCAAGAAAAGCAAGCTCAGTATTATAATATGCGTAGGAGGGAGTTAGAAGTGAAAGTTGGAGATTTTGTGTTAGTAGAAAAGCATTGGTTAAGTTCAAGTCGTCAAAAGAGAGTAGCTAAGTTTGGTCCGAAGTTTGTAGGTCCGTTCGAGGTTTTAGAAGTTCGAAATAATAATTTGGTTGTTGATGTCAATGGTGAAAGAATGACGGTTAATTTGGATCAGGTTAGAGTTTATAAGTTTAGAGAAAATGGTAGTGAAGGTTCTCATGTGTCGAGTGGTGTTTCGCGAAATTCCCGATCCAATGAGTGTCCCGAGTCCAGCACTTCTTCATCTAATTCTTTTCATCAATATTCAAGAAGAAAAGTTGGTCAAACAGCTCCAAAAACTGTTGTTGAAAGTAGAAAGCCTAGCAATCCGAGAGCAAAGTATGATAATAAAAATAAGAGAACTGTGTCAAATACATCGGACTCTGTGTGCCATAAAAGACAAAAAATTATAAACTGTCCAGTTCCTCCACCTATTAGACAGCAACCTCACAAACATACATTATCTAATAGTTCACCATCTTCAGTGATTAATCCCCGGAAAAGATTTCGTATGGACACTCGACAAACTGTTAAAAGGACTTTAAAGTCGGAATTTTTGCCCAATAAGAAACAGCGTAGGTCTGGAAAGAAACGTGGTCTAGGATCTTCAGTAACTTCGGGTGCATCTAGAAAGAGGAGACAACGCTCAGATTACCGGCATCAACAGTGTGAATCTCGCCATGGAGTGACCCCAGCAAACCGGCCAGAGCAGAGTCGTCGAGCGGAACCTACAAGTATCCCGCGGCATCCATTCCGAACCAGGCTGCAGGCACGACAGTCAACTGTGGCGTCACCGTACAGTTCTGATGACGAAAGATCCTTCGTACAAGGCTTCTGGGACAAGAGGAGAAAACCATCCTGTAGTATGAAGCCTGCCAGCAGCGAATCATCTCTATGATTGGGTGATAATGTTCTTTTTTAAATTTCTATTAGAGTGCATATATGTGGTAGCAATGTGAAAGAATAGGAAGCAGAAAGACTGTTTGGTACTTTTTGGCCATTTTTGGAATTTTTTGACGGACTCACGTTTAGTGCTTAATTGTGTTCAAAATTTGTTTGCAAAATTGTTAGTTTTATGTATGTTTGAGATTTTGGTCTTAACTGCTTTTAAAAATTCTGGATCTATTGTTAAATTGTTGTGTTATTTGTTAAAATGTTACTATATTGTTATATTGTTCATGTGTTATAAAATGTATGTTAATGTATGGTTAAATTTTCAGAAAGTACAGATAGTAATTTGGGTTATTTTGTACACGCGCCGCGGTTCAGACGCGCACGTGTTTTGCGGTCAAGAAGTCCTTGACACGCGTTTCTCTCTCTTATACTAACATTTAATGAATTAACTTTCTTCTTATCGTTCGTGTTTTATGAGTTGCGTTTTGTACTTTAGTTGGGAATGGTTTCCGCAAGTTGCGAAGTTTTAAGCCGCGTTTGAATTTGAAATTGTATTGTATTAAAAATTGAATGTTAATGTGATTTTCTTGCAGGGAAGTATACCTGTGTTATGTATTGATTCTGCTATTTTTCTTTTAGTTAATACAGATGAAGAGCATGATGACGTCATTTTGTAAATTTTTGATATTTGATTGTTGCATAAGCACAGCGATATGCCGCTGTACGTATGTGCCCCAATTATTGTTAAAGTGGAGTTAAGTTCTGAGGAATTTTGGGAGTTAGTTCATTGGCTAATGGGTTTGTAGGTATTACGTAGTAGCAGAGTTATTTTAGTATGAAGTAATTGTAATTCTAGATGAAGTCGGAATTTGGATGAGGAAAATTTTTGCGCATTGGGTTTTTTGGACTTGGTGCGAATTTTAGTATTATTAAAGTTTTATGGAGGAAATTTTTGGTAAAATTATAGTTGTATTGCAATATTGAGGAAAATTTCGGAAGTTTAGTATTTTGAGAAATTTTAGCACTCCCAGTGGAGTGGGCTATTTTGAAAGAAGTAATTAGTTTTGAAAATTTTACGAGTTTTTGGAAGTTTTACGGAGGCTATTTGTAAGATAGAAGAATGATTGGATTGAATATGTGAATATTTGAGGCAAACTGAGTTTTTTTTGGTTGTGATGGGTTAAAGTTAATATTTTAAAAGTTATGTTTCGGCGCTAAATTTCACCCATCACTGTGTTTTATTACGGCTCGAAATTTATAACAAGAAAAAGTTCTGGGCATGCATTTGGCCCAGCCCTTTTTCTCTGCGGAATCCGAGGGGGGGTTGTGAGGGAGTGACCTTTTGTCATAAAGGCACTCTAGTGTTTCTGAGATCGTGACGTCAATAATTTAACATTTTGTAGGCGTAAAAGCGACATCTATCCTCTCTTTTACTTTAACTTTCTAGAGTGTGTGTGCTCTTTCGAATTCCGCAGTTAGCTCGCGGTTATTAGTAATATGTTAATGTGAAGTATCTCAGTTTGCAGCATATAAAAGCTTGGGGGTGAGTTTGGGTGTGTGTGTCTCTGGCATTAGCCAGCAGCCAGCGAGTGCGGACCTCTGCCATTAGACAACGAAGTGGATGATTGTTTAGCGAAGTGCTGACGAATAGAACGTAGCAACGGCCTCCAGTAAAGTGGATTTAAGAGTCGGCCGTGGTAAGAAAGTTTAATAGTAGTTCCATTTTTAATTATTGGTGAAATAAAGAATTATCCACAGCCACGGGCTGTTTAACTAAGCTTTGTTCAACAGCTCAGCCAGGAGACAGTGTCAAGTGTTAGGCGGTGCCACGACTGAGCTAGATTGGGGCCTGTGAGTATGATTTTAGCTGTTCTTAGTGTTCTCAGTGTGTAAAATTTTAGACTTGCTCCACTTCCCTTCAGCCATTATCACTTGAATAAACTTTGTTGTTTTAACCTAAACTACTGAGTATGTCTGCATATAACGTTACAAACGACACCCACCGTGGGTTCACCGTTACAAAGGCAGTAGCTAAAAAACAGAGCAGATCAAAAGCATACAAGTATGTTTCCATCTATTAGTATAGATTGTTGAAAAAGAAATTTCATACTGCTACGCGTTTTCTTGCTAAACTAAATTTCCCCATTATATAGTATATATATCTACCGACAGATCAAACACTGGGCTGTTCAAAAGTATTAGAATACATATTTGACTATGGACTGTAACACTTTATTTCCCTAGCGAAGCTTTGTTAAAGATTTCAGGAAGTGTTGGAAAGTGTTTCATAATCTGTGTTTAATGCATGATTAATCTTACTTGTTATACAATAAAACTGTTTTTCTTTAAAATAGGATTTTTATGTAAAAATGCAACTTTTTCTGTAAATATTATGGTTTTTTTTAACAGTATAATTGTTAATTGTAACAAAATATTTTTTCGTATCTGCTATAAAACACACACTGAGAAAAAAATATAATTCTAGCATCTAGAACCTAAACTGTTACTCTTGAAAAAATAGTTCCATGTCATCCTTATAAATTATAGCTCCCTTTGCTAGCGAGTTCTAAAGTCTCCTACTAGAATTCAAGAACATCTTCCTATATTCTAGTTGACAAATTTATCTAAAAATCTCTGCAGATAGATACGAACACAAGAGGTTTTATTTAGTAACTATAATTCCAGTTTATGAAACCATTTCCAAAATCTAGCGATAATTTCTCGTTACTGAAACGACTCAATATCGTTTCGTTCCCTACAAAACAAGAGACTAGAAATGCTAGGTTATTTCGTCTATTGAGCTTAGTTGTTTAACCTATACGCGTAGTTCGAACATCTGTAGTTCTAGTTTAGGTACTCAGAAAGTGACTAACTATTCATTCTAGGTGAATGCGCCATATTTTTTTTTCTCAGTGCAGCCAGTTTTGTTTTTCAAAGAATGTTTTTGCTCTAAAAGATCTGCATTTTTTTTCCTTTAGTAAAAATAATGTTTTCCCTTTTCCAAAGAGTTTAATGAACTGAGATGAACACTCATTTTAAAATTTATATCACGGGAAAAATACATTCAAAATATATTTTACCTGATGATGATAGTTGTAACAGATAGTTGGTAATAAGTAGTTGTAGCAAAATGTATTTTAGTGTCTACTCTAAGCCATATTCATTTTTGTAGATCTAAGAATTTTCTTGGTTTACCCACTAAACGATCTATATCATTATATCTGTGTCTTCCGGTAATAACCAGGTAAGGCACATTTTTAATATTTTGAGTAATTAACATTTAAGTTTTCAAATGTCTTTTTATCATTACTATTATAACACAAATTAGAGCTTAATAATTTTCTCTACATTCGGTTAGGATATAAGAACCTCTAATTTTTAAAAATTAGTTACTTAAAAATGGTTTTTATTAATTGAAAACCAATTAAAAATGTTTTCCATTTTTAAATGAGAATTTGTAGTCGCCCTATGACGGGAAGTAATCGATTTTGATTTTTCAGTACTATGGCAGATGAAAGTACTCTTTTAAAGCTACATTTTCCCAAATTATCTCATTTTTATCAAAAATGTGCCTTACCTGGTTATTACCGGAAGCCACGGATATATATATGTGTGTGTGTAATAATAATTAAAAAAATTGCCATTTTCTCGTTTCGATTTAGCTCCAAATTCTTATAAAAAAATATACTTTTATTTGTATTTTAGTAGAGGTCTGCGCGGGCCCGGCCCGGGCCGTAGGAAAATTTTTTCGGCCCGGCCCGTTGTAAAACTCAAAAGTTCGCCCCGGGCCCGATACAATTTCTACGATTTCTAAAAAATTCAGATTTTTACCATATAACTTAGATTTCTTTAATGAATACTGCATAAATATCTATGGAAGGATTTTACAGTATATTTTACAGGAAATACACACATTAGCAACATTTATGATTACTTAGGTTCTTAGGCTTTCAACATTCAAATAAACATTCATTAAAAAATTAATATGGCTTAGAATAAAAGAAAAAAGAAAGAAAGTTAAAAACATCGTAACTTTTGAAGCTGTTTAACAAAAGAAGATTTATAAAAATATTTCTATATCATTTTATTAAAGATTTTAAATCCAAATTCATTCGTTAATTCAAAAAAGCTCCTTTCTGATACATTTCTAAATTCATTTTTCTTTTTTCAGAAACGCATAAGATTAGCAAGTATCTTTATTCAGAAACTACATAATCGAATGGCGTTATCCATTTTTTTGATACCAGCACTTTAAGAATACTGTAAGCAAATAAAATATTGTCATAGTTAGTGTTTTGAATAGAATTTCCGTAAGCGATAGCATGGGAAGGGAGAAAAAACCTACAACCATTTGAGATGCTATTGTATCTCAACAAGGTTATACAAGTATTTTATGTACCAAAAATGAAAAACGCTATTCGATTCCAAATCCCTTCAATAGTCAGGCTTATCACTTTTATATTTTTACAATTAAAAACTAGTCTGAAAATGTGTCAAACTTTCGCGTTATTGAGAAATTAATTTAAAAACCATCAAGAAGTATATATCCAAAGATTAAGCTAACGTAAGTTCTTTAAAGCTGTCAATAATTTTACAAATCATGTTGTCTGTCTGCCTTACAGATCTTGAGAATAATTAAGTCTTGTTCCGGTCCGGCAAGTCATTATGTAGAAAATAATGCAAGCTTGATCTCGGCGCGAGTCAGCTAAAAAGTATTAAAACTGGGTACACACAATGTAACAGTCTGATGCCTATCTCTACACTGTACAAGTTACATTTTTATATTAATGCTATCAAACTAGTATGGCTCGTGACGCACATTTATATTTATTCTCATTAAAACCATTTTCGTGGAAAATAGGTCATATTTTATCGTTTCTCCTTAAATCTTCAGAACGGGCCGGGAGGCCCGAAAAATTTTTTATCGGCCCGGCCCGTTTATTTGTTTGTTGGCCCGGCCGGCTTGTTGAAAAAACTATTCTAATTCTGCCGGCCCGGCCCGTTAGAAAATTCGAAACGTTTCCGCGCCACGGACCAAGCCCGGACCCGTGCAGACGTCTATATTTCACTAATATACTAATATTTAATCGCAACTTGGAATACATCATGATTCAAATAGCATTATTTTTATTTTCCTTTTAAAATTAACGTAACACGTATTTGAAATGAAGCTGTTTGTCCATTATCATGTATTGTTGACAGAAGTGTTTAGATAAAGAACATTTTATTATTCTATTCTCTGCATGTTTCTCATTCTATTCTCTTCATTCTCTGTGTGGAATAGTTTATGGAATTGATCAAAGAATAAAAGAATAAGACTTGATATCTTGCATTTTATTGGAGAAATCACCCAATGTTTTAATTCCTCTGCCTTAATCTTCAAGCCACGACATAGATGATAGTGCACTTATTTTTAACTGAGAGAAATAATTTTATATTATCCAGCTACATCATGCAATAATCCGTTCTTTTCATCGTTTCACCAGATGTTTTTCTACAATAACTTCAGCCAGTGTATTTCATATATATCTATATTATAAAGGCCAAACGTATCTGTGCGTAACGCATACGTCATTTTGCGAATGGCAACATTTTCAAATTTTAAATGAAACTGCGGTACTGCAATTTTTGCTACTACAAATTTTTATGCTTCTAAATATAGTACATTTTCAATTTTTATACCATCGTGTAGGAAAAAAAATGTACTACGCAAGTTTAAATAGGTATAAAAAAATTTATGTATGTAATATATATTAATGGATTAAATAAATCAAGTGAAAAACGTGCTTATTTGTTTTTATTTCATCATATTACATCATATGTATCATCTATTTTGACACACAAAATGATATTTTTTTATTTATTAATTTCCTATTCCTTTACATTTCTAGCTGCCTCAGGTGACCAGTTGTGTCTCCCTTAAATTTTTTCATTTCTTAATTTAATGATAAAGTGTTTTGAAGGAGACATTAAACAAAACTCACTGTGTAATCTGCGATCACACTTACCTACTTGTTTTCAAATTTTAAGAGAAAAGCACAATTTTTACCCACCGTCCTAGAACGGGCATTTACACTTGTATAAATATAAAGCCTCAAGAAATGTTTATACCTCTTGAAGAACTTATTTCATAAATGTTTATTTACTTATTTATGTATTTGTTATAAATTAACATTTTATTTATTAAAATATTTGAGCTAGTTTTGAAGTAGAAGATGTTATTGTGACCCATTGTAATTTATAGTTCGCTTTATCGATTTTTGCCTTGAAATTTTCTGATCAGAATTTCAGAACGAATGAAGTGATTAACGTCTTAAATCACTCAAAATATTTCCCACTATGCTTTCCGGATTCCAACCGCGAGAGAAAATAGATAAGCCATCCTATGTCCGTTGTCATGTCAACGCAATATTTAATGCGCTTTGATGAAAATGCACCGGGAATTCAAGAACAAAAGAGATCACCATTATGTCTGAATGTGATAGAAGGAATTCATGGTGATAAAGGATATATAGCAAAGAGTTGGGACGGGAGAATTTAAAATAGTTTTTCCCACATTGACATATTTAAGATTTAAATTATAATTTTTACTGTTTTTATCACATATATTAATTATATGTAATTTCTGGGATTTTATTTAAGAATTTTAAATTTATAGATGCTAAAAATGACTTAAAAATTTGCAATTATTATAAATTAAGTAAGGTATTCCAAAAAGAACAACCATTTTGAGGCTTATACTAATTATTTAATTGCAGTAATGTACAAGTGAAATAAGCAAGGCAAAAAATATCTTCCACTTTATTTATAAGAAGAGTTCATTAAGAAATTTGTTAATTTGTACCACTTCTTTTTGAAAAAAAAAAGAAAAAGAAATTTTATTATTTAAATTTTCAGCTTTGAAATTACCCTTGTCCAAACCGGAGATTGAACCCGGAATCTTTGGAATAGCGAATCAAGTGCCCTACAATTTAAGCTACGAGGACTATGCCCAGCTTGGCATTTTTACTGCTATATGTTGGTAAGGCTGCACTGCAGCACAAGATGGAATAATCTTCATGAGCACCCAATCTTGAGGCGTAACACGAGACACAAACGAACCTAGCATAGGTGAATACATATTTAAAATTTCAGCTGTGAAATTATTAAATATTTAATACGTGAAATTTTATTTTTATTAAACGATATATATGTGAAATCTCTACCAATCAATCTTATACTTTATATTTCTCTACACACAACTTTCAAAAAACTATTAGATAATTTTACTGTTGGTTCTGCATGTCAAATGACACCGACAGAAAACATGACAGCATATGCCTCTGTTAAATTGAACAATCATTTTTCAAACTTTAAAACACAAGGGTGCTGTCTTCTCATCTTTGATGAAGGTCAAATCCCATCAAGATTAATAAATTGTGGATTAGGCTGAAAAAATGTTATATTTTTACTTTATTTACATACTAATCTAATCAATGAGCAGCGTCCTTTTTTTAAATCTTCCTTTGGGTCGTTGAAGCAATTTTGAGAAAAAGAATGTTTTTTCTTATTTTTTGGAACAACCGAAACATCACAACATTACAAGGCTGGATTTGGATGAAAATTTTCTCCAGTTTGGGACAAAGCTATGATACCTGTCACAGTTAATGGTAGCTTCAAAGAGACAGATATCTATCCTTTCAACCCAAATGTAATCTCCGAGGGAGTTTTTTGCTCAAAGTTTTATTTCTGAAATCCCACGTCCAATAAAGAATAGTGCCTAAAATGGAAAAGAAATTTCTATCCGAGGGACATCTTCTGAAAAAGAGTATCGTCATTATCCTCCTCTTACAAGTACTCCTGTCTTCAGACTCTAGCTCTGATTCTTCATCTTTTGAAGGTAACGACAGAAATGAGGCCTCTCTTCATGACTCATCTTTTCAAGAATTACTGCCATCAGCACAGAAAGAGTGTAAAACAACTCGTGTCATAAAATATCCAATGATCTACGTACTCTAATTAAAAAAAAAAAAAAAAACTTTTTTTAAAATTTTTATAAAATAATACTAAAGACACTTAAACATTTTAACAGCGATTAAACAAACAAAAACGTCAGTATGCGTGGAATAGTGGAAAATGGTTCCTAGCAAAGAGATGTAATAAAAACAATTGTTTTTGCAGCATTTGCAAGGAGGAAAAAATTGTGGATATGAAATTATGCGTTGTGTATCGTAATTATGTGAACAAGGAATGCATCAGATTTACTTAAAAACGATTTAGAAGTCTTTACTTATCATACATCTGAAGTTCAAAAAATTAAAAAAAAATTTATCATAAAAAATTTAAAATTGCTTAAAATTGTTTAAAACAGTTTTATAAAAAAATTTTCTTGCTCATTTTTTAATTATTTTTTTCCTGATTCCAGGGATAATTAATATCCAAGGACTTAAATATCAAAATTATGTAACAGTATCGCCAACTTTGATTTTTTAGATTAAAATATAAAAGTAGCTCATAAATTTCGTATATACAGTAGTTTTTAAATTAGTTCAATTTTTCAACTATACATTCCAGCTCAAACTAGAATAATATTTAAACTAACGTGTAAAGATGGATCAAGTATTATAAAATAAATAGTTTTTTACTCTTTATGCTGATTAGTAATTGAAACAAAACGCTTTTGATTTTGACATTTTAAAGACTTTGTTTAGTGTTAAGACAATCACGTTTTTCATTGACTAAAAATTACACTGTTTTTTTTTTGTTTTTTTTTTAATTACTCCCACATAAAAATTTTCAACTTCCTTATAGATATCTCACTAAGTTATGTTTGTATTTACAGTTTCCCAAAAAAATATGCACAACTTCAAAATTTTACTTAATAGAGCGAATAGGGCTACAGTAAACGTAGTTACAACAATAGATACGAGAACAACGCGTAGAATATCTCAAAAAGTTCTTTTTTTTTCTACTGCCTTGTAAACTTCAACATCAGATCCTTTCGTAGCACGATGAATATCAAGACAATATTCAAATTACCATAATTTCCTGCTATAATCCGCGGATCAAACAAATTTTTTTCGACTCAGAAATTTTATTTAGTAATTGAAACTAAATATTTACCGCGATCTGGTAAGTTACATTTTATTTTAAAAGAATTCTGGGTCAAAAAGTGGTTGTTTAATCCGAGAATTATACGCCAGAAATTATGGTAAATTCACGATTAATTTAGTGCGTTTATATCAACCGTTTGATTTCGATCGACATTAATCGTTCGATGATTTCTTTGAGTTTGCGTATCAGATTTTGTGTTGATAATACAGTCGACAAATTGATTTTTCTTCAGGTGATCTGCAGTTTTTGAATAACAGAAATCTTTAATATCCTTTTGTGTTCTGTGAAGCAAACTCTATGATCAAAAACATGCTGTGGAAAAAAAACTTTTTGGTTTATTCTATTTATTGTTGTTACTAATTTTGCCGTAGGTCCATTCATCTTTTTAAATAAAATTTTGGAAATGTACAGATCTTTTGGGGACATCCTTTATTTTTTATGAACTATCGAATTATAAACTTCATACCTCTTTTTCTGTCCATCCTTTCTTATTTACAATTTCTCTCTAACCCCGTTGACAGGCATTCACATATTTAACTTAATCATCATTTAGTTATTTACATTTTTTATATTATACACTTTTATAGCCTTTCAAGCACATTTTTCGAAATTGCTTTAATAAAACGGAGTATGCAAGAGATCGAAAGTCAATAAAAATATTCATAAAATGTATTTAAATAACTCCTACGCTACTGATATTTTGCACATGATGTTTGAAAACTGTAATGGTGATTACTTTTTCCAACCATAATTCAAAAGGTCCCCACGAGAATAAAATTGCTATGAACTTCTAAACTCCCACAAGACACTTTTTAATTTCAGAAGTGGTTAGTAAATGTATTCCAGGATAAAATTGCCCTACCAACTATGCATATTACAAAAATTAGTTCGTGCCTGCAACATTTAATCTTTAGATATCTTATAAATGAAGCCCACTGAAAATTACTCATGCAGGGTCATTTAAATTTAAACGTAATTATTGGCAAATTTCGTAAATATAATGGTATTTTTCAAATAATAAAATATGCATACAATGAAAATTGGATTTTATATCTTCTAGAGATTGTATGAAATAATTTAAACATGATACGTTATTGTGAATATCTGCAAAATTATCGTGAAATATTTCATTGTTTTAATGTCATTAATATTTTAATCCAAAAATTAGCCTTTTATATAATTTTCAACTATTTTAATTATAATAGTAAAATATAATACTAAACAAATGTTTCTAACCATATTATAAATTGTTCACGAAAAACTAATGCCAAAAATTGCATTTTCGAAAAGAAAAATTCATTTATAGCTATAATTTGAAAAGCATAGGTAAGAGTGCTAAAATAAAATATTTATGAAGAGTATTTTCAAAAAGTATATGTATGTATGTGTTTTCTTACCACTTTTAAATTTATAAGAAGAGTCTTGTAAGAATTTAGAAATTTATAGCAATTTCATTCTCCTGAGAGATTTTTGAATTATGTTCGGAAAAAGCAATCACCATTTCATTTTTCAAGTATAATATGCTTTTATTTCATAAACGAATGCAAGAAACGCGTGAAAGAAGCAGTTTCATGCAATATCCAATTAACTCATGTGAAAATAGCATGTATTATTTTGACACATGTGGATGAAAATATGGAAAATTCCTGTTTTGCTTTCTGCTTTTTAAATCTATCTAAAGATTAGCTATAGCTTTTTAAATCTATTTTACATATTGCTTTTTACATTCCATAAGGGAGTCCATTGAAGTATGTATGCGTAACGGGTTTGTTCGCAATGATATCGTTTCTTTTGTTATTCCTAAGTTACGGTTAGAGTTAATGAATAAATTCCTCGTAGAGAAACCTTGCATGGAAGGAGCTACATTGGAAAAGAATTTTAAATCATAGCTTATTTTTTTAATTTAATGTTTCACAGTAGAGAGTGGGTTTTTTTATGCATCTCATTGTCGCGTGTCATTTTTATTGACCGTGAGACGATTTGCATTTTCTTATATTATAATTATGGTTCTTTTCTTGATTGGAACTGAAACAATTGAAAACAGATTTGTTTTTAATAATAGTGTAACACCTCTCTTAATTAATAGAACATTTTAATGAAAAATAGCATGTTTTTATTAAAATTCACATAAATGTAGAATATATCTATCTATCTCTCTCTCTCTCTATATATATATATATATACATACATATATATTACTTCGAAAAGACCTAATCCTAGAACTGGTAGAATGCGCTAATCTTTTTAGTTTAACATGAAATTTTACTCAGAACAGCAAAAATAGAAAACAATATTGTCTGGTCTTTGGACACAAACAGAATATATCGGCCGCTGTGGTTATTCTTCCTACAGTAAAAATGGAATTGTCTTGGCATTCTGCCAACCAGAGCTGCAAAAGGCGTTGTTAAACTGCACATATGATACCGCTGCATCACAATATTGTCGAATTACACTTCTACGCAGTTTTAACAAACATATTCATAGCCACACATATTTATATTTTAGTCGTTTAATTTATATGTAAGAAAAACGTATCATGTTGACAATTCATATAGCATAAAAAGTGACACAAACTAATTTAATGTTTGCTTAAAATGAAAAATCTATATTATAAAGGCCAAACGTATCTGTGCGTAACGCATGCGTCATTTTGCGCATGGCAACAAATTTTAAATGAATTTCGGTATTGCAATTTTTGCTACTAAAAGTTTTTAAATTTCTTAATGTCACACATTTTCAGTTTTTATACCATCGTGTAGGAAAAAAATGTACTTTTAAATGAAATTTGTTTGAAAGCTGTATTTTAATTTGTTTTTGAAATATTAATTTTTTTGTAGCTTTTAATACTTTTTATCTATTCGTGGCAACAGGCATACTCCATTTCTATTTAAAGCAAACGAAAAAAGGGAAAAAATTGAGTGCTGTATCTTTATATTGCCATTTTCTCATTAAAAGGGAAAACATAGAAATTTAAATATCCTCTGTTATAAAACCCGGTGAATTTTGACTTCATTTACAAAATGTGATTTACACGTAACAGAATATCAACAGTTTAATATCTATTTCAGGTAACAGCCATTGAGATTTCAAGTTCTGAATCAAAATTATTAAATTAAAATGCCATTTTTTTTAAACGGGAATACAGATGTGAAATGTACATTTGTAAATTTCGATATGATGAAAATGATGCCGGGTTTAGATTTCACGGGGAAAAAATTCTATGATTGAATCAAAGTTTAATAAATGTTGGTTTTTATCATTTTGCAATACTAGTATAAGAACCTTAATTGATAACTTTATCATAATAACATATCTTATTTTTTACTGCTTACATATACGATTAAAGTTTAATTTTAACAATTTCTACTACTGCGTTCTATAGAAACAAGGTGGAACCCGTCGAAATTTGACGAAAGAAAATCTTTAAGAAAGAACTGTTTCATTTATTTATAATAAACCTACAAAATTAGTTACAGCAAAAAATGCATCTATATTTGTCAGTCTATTTCTCAAACAAATATTGTTTTAAACTAATATTATCAAAATTCTATAAAACTCAATTATCCAAATTATTAATTGAAATAAAATAAAACTTCACCAGATTTTATAACAGACGATATTTTAAAACAGTATATGCATTTTAATTTATATTTTTTTCCCCCATTTTAAGAGAAAATGGAATGTTTGTGTTTCCACAATTACAGAATTGGTACTAAAAATTATTTTTAAAAAAGATTATCTCAAAATTTAATTAAGTTATAACTTTGAAAAAATTGCATTTCAAAGTACATTCTTTTCTCTATACAACGGTGTAAAAATTTAAAATGTAAGATTTTTAGAAGCATAAAATTTGCAGTAGCGAAACTTGCAAAATCAAAATTGTATGGAAAAATGTTGCGCATTTTACTATCGATTTTCTTTTTTTTTTTTTTTTTTTTTTTTTTTTTTTTTTTTTTTTTAATTTTAAGAGAAAATGGAGTGAACCACAAGACATTGTGGAGCTGCCACAATGACAAAATTGGTACTAAAAAATATAAAAAATTTAATATCTCAAAAATAAATTAAGATATAGATTTAAAACAAATTGCATTTATAAGTGAATTTTTTTTCTCTATACGACGACGTAAAATTTAATGTGTACGATGTTCAGAAGCGTAAAATTTGCAGCAGCGAAAATTGCATAACCGAAATTACAGGGAAAAGTGTTGCCATTCGCAAAATGACGTATGCGTTACGCACAGATACGTTTGGCCTTTATAACATAGATAGTATTTTGTTAATTTGACGATAAATATCGTTTGTTTAAGAGTTAGACGTACCAATATAAAATGTATTTTTTACTATAACTAATTTTGTAGGTTTATTATAAGTTAATGAAACAGTTTCTTCTTAACTTAACATAACTTAAACATTTTCTTTCGTCAAAATTTGACGGGCTTTCCCTTGTATACATTAACCCCTTACGGGGTGGTGGTTTCATAGATATACCACTTAATTTTAAATCCCAAACACCACATTCTCACCGGAATTTTGTTAAAGAAAATTTCGGTTTATTGAATGCGTGAAATATAGCGTTTTCTTATTTACAAATAAAGTTGTTTTCAAATTCCGGTGTCAGTCATTAATTTCAATACTTAAACAATGAATTTGCCCTGCCCCGCAAAGGGTTAAAAGGGCAAAAAATACCTTTATTTACCCATATTTAACTTATTTCATTGCTCTGATGGCAACATTCTCAGTAATTAAAAGGATACAAATATTTAGGAAAAATATTTTAAATTCAAAACTGGTAAATAAAAATCATGCGAACTCGAGCATAATGAAATTAATTGCAATGTTAACTACTAAGATGTAACAGTTTCAAAACTTTCTTCTATATTATGCACATTAATACTTCCTGAAAAATGCAGCATAGCAGCAGCACCGGTTAAGTGGTTTAAACCAAAATCTAGTCAGCAACAACTTATATCAACTTATAACTTAATCTGAAAGTATGCTGAAAATTCGTGCATTAGTTTTTGAAATAGAGTTATTGCAAAATCTTTAAAAATAAAAAATTAAAAAAAAAACTGTATAAAAGTGTTTATGTTGGTGGTGTGTATCAAAATCTAACAAAGATCTTTTTTTTTTTTTTTTTTTGTACTAACTGAATCTGAAGTTTGATAAAAATCCATGTATTAGTTCTTGAGGTACATTTGTCGCGAAATTGTGAAAAATACAGCATAGCAGCGCTATTTGTAAGGCATTTTACACCAAAAACTAAACAACACTAATCTATGTCAGGGACTAACTGAATCTGACATTTTAGAGAATTTCATGCATTATTTCTTAAGATAGAGCTATTGCCATAATCCCAGATTATTCATCATGGCAGCGCCACCTGTTAAGGGATTTGCACCAAAATGTAATCAGCAACATGTTATATCAAGTATTAATTAAATCTAAACTTTTATGAAAATCCATGCACTAGTTCTTGAGATATGGCTATTATGAAAATTGTAAATAAAGCAGCATAGAAGCACCAACTGTTGAGCGATATACACCAAAAACTAATCAGATCTAGTTTGTATCAAGTTCTCACAGAATCTAAAATTTTGAAAAATCCTGTGCATTAGTTCTTGAGATACAGCTATTGCGATAATCACGAATAATGCATCATAACATCGCCAGCTGTTGAGTGATTTGCACCAAAATGATCAGCATCATTTTATATCAAGTACTAACTAAATCTAAAATTTTATGAAAATCCATACGCTAGTTCTTGAGATATGGCTATTGTGAAAATTATGAATAATGCAGCATAGCATCGCCACCTGTTCAGTGATATACACCAAAACCAAATTAGATCTAGTTTATATTAAGGTCTTACAGAATTTAAAGTTTTCTGAAATTCCTTGCATTAGTTCTTGAGATAGAACGCCCACAAAATTTGTATCACAGATAGACATACCGACTCACATACAGACATTTTGTAAAAGCGCGTTTTTCTGGTTCTCTGTCCCCTAAAACATGTAAATCCATCGAAAATTTTCACGAATCCAAACTTTCTTCTTGTATAGATAGAAAAAAACAAAAATAGATGTTTGTGAACGTTAATTATTTAATATTATTGTTTTATTATTCTGCAGAGCAATCTTTTCCAAATTCTAGGAAGCTTTCATGGAGGCAGAATCATTGCATATACTTTCACTGCGTAAGAAGATCTCTGTTTAGTCTCGGAAAATGGATAGCAAATTAAATCTTGACAGATAATTTATTCTACTACTTTTTCCTTTTAACTAACCTGTAAAAGTTTCTGGTTGTCAAGCTAAACCTGTAGTTTTTTTTTAACCGAATTTTAAGTTTTTTGTTAATCGCTCCTACATATAATTGCATTTTTTCTATCTACTTCTTTGTTGAATGTCATTCCATATACTCCTGATTATTGATTTGGTTCTGCTAGATCTATTCTCTCGCATTAACATTATTTACAGTAATACCTTATCAGACGTCATCTATTCATTTCAAAGACTAAGTTGAAAATAAGGTAAGTCAATGTATATTTGTATAAGCAAAAAAAGATAAGTAATAAAAATTCACCAAAATCTTGCGAACATATTCGATTGCATTTAGTGTTTGTGTTATATGCAATTAACAGTAGCAAAAAATTGCTTTTGCAATACAAGAATTTGTTATAAATCAATAAGTTGTTAATGTACAGTTTATTGTTCTTTTAGATACTTTGTGAGTCTTTGAAGATGCGAAAAATTCTCGCAATGAAGTTTGTATCGAAAAATTTTTCTTTTTATCTTCTAAAAGCTCTTTGTAACGGCAGAATGAAATTTCTGAGTTTTTCATTTGTTGTCGCTAACACTTGATTTTTGCGGAAAATTTCTCCTTAATAGAACCAAAAGTCTTTAAAAATTCAAAATGCGTCTTAATTAAGGATTTTTTTTTTTTTTTTTTTTTTTTTTTTTTTTTTTTTTTTTTGTAGAATAGACAACGTAAATTCGGGATGACATATATAAAGGGGAATTAGTTGGGGTTTTCCAGTACTGAGTTTGAATTTCAGACTTTCAAAGAAATCAAAAAGACAATTGTAAAAAAAAATACCTTGGAATTTTGTACATTGAAATTACTTCTCTTCTTATTCCTCATGCTCTTAATTAATTTATTTATTGTGATTTCGTTATAGCCATTGTTTCCTACGATGCCATACATTTTATTTATTTCGTTTATAACTGCGCTGCGGTACAGACTGTGAAAGCTCTTTTTACAGAATGTCTAAATGAAATATATTGTTCTGGAAAATTAAAAGACAGAAAGCGTAAAACTAGGTCAAAGAACATATAGCAACATCAAATACAAGAAGAAAAACTACAAATTTAGCCAAGTTATCTATAAAAAAAAGACATTTACAGATTAATTTTTAAAATAGTGTGATAATTTGTCCATCAAGATTTTATGCACCATCCATTATCTGAGAATCAGTAGAGATCTTCTTATGCAGTAAAAATATATGAAATGATTCAGTGTCAAAGGAGTTTTCTAAAATTTGAAAAAAAAATGTTCTGAAAAATAGTGAAATGATAAAATACGAAAATATAATATACTATTTGAAAAAATACGAAAATAAAGTTTTTATACGGCCCCCGTAGGACAAAATTCCAAGTTAAGAAATTATATCTTATCCATTCCTAAATTGAACAAAAAAAAAATTTCATTTAACTACCTAAAAATCTGGCAGAGATATTAAAACCGAAATTCTAAAAAATTCGTGACTTACACCACTTTACCATGCCTGTAAACGAAGTTTTTGGCTTATTTTCAAAGCAAGTAAGGATCCACCATAAATTATCCATTATTAAATGTCATTTAAGACAGTGCCTCTCATTTGGACATAACAAAGCAGCGTATTGAACTAAATCAAAAATCGTTTTCAAAATATGCTGGCAGTCTGCACTGGAGGTCTTCATGGATTGAAATATCTAGGTCAGGTCCCAAACCGACCCATAGGGGAAAAAGTTCGGCTCGGCCTGAAAAAATGTTAAAATAATAACCCATACCGGTCTGGAAAATAGTTTAAATCATAGCCCGGTTCAGCCACAAATTTCTACATAGTTTTTTACTTCGGTGTGGGAAAAAAATGTTTTGTATGGAGGAGTTCTGACCAAAAATTCCTTTTATAACTTTTCGTTTTTTATAATTATACTTTTTATTATTAAACAAGCGCCAAAGGCTGTAATATATTTATTTTATCAATGAATCTCATGTAAATGTTTCACTTATGCATCGTTAATCCATATCCCATGCGTTGGGGACTTTGAAAAATGTTATACTGTAAAACCTTTTAAGACGGAATTACATAGGAAAGAAAAAATACGTTATAGACAGATGCTCTCCCTAAAAGGTGTAGTTAGAGTTTATTTTTTTCTCAGATAATAGTGTATATATTTTGCATGGATCAACATATTTTCCGTTTAAGACAGAATTCCGTCATAGGCAGATTTTTTTCACTGGTTTTATTGTATTTGATTTTTTAGCATTTTAATATACTATTTTTATAATTAATATACTAAATTTAAAGGGTTTTTTTTTTTTTTTTTTTTTGGTAAAATAAAGATTTTAAAATCTGTGTGTTTTAGATTTTTTATAAATTTCGATTGAGTCGAATTTTATTTATTTTATGAACGTATTAAATCATCCAGAGACAGTGATTTTAATACGGGTTTTGTCGAGACCTGGATTGAAAACTTCGTCCAGTGTACACCTAGGAAGAAGAAAGCAGTCCCCTCCTTTATGAAAAAGTACGTTAGGCCCGGCCTGGGCCCAGAATACAGATTTATTAACATCCTCTCCAGGACGATAAAAAGCCTGAAGTTGTCAAAGCTAAATTAAAAAAAAGAGACTTAATCTGCATCTTAGAAAAAACATTCTTTTAAATAACTGATGAACATTTAAACAATCTTTAATTAAATGGAAAGAAATTGAAATCCGATAAATAATGTCACGAGTTATAACGATTTTTAATTAACCCATTTAAACCAGTACTAACGACATGAAACATTTATAAATTGCATGAGAAATTTTAGGATGTGATTTTCTTAGCAAATTATAAGACTAATCATCACAAAAAAAGAAAAAAAATCAAAATTGTAGCTCAAAAAATAGACTTTTTACGCGTTTCCTAGAACTGTTAAAATAACATTGTTTTTTGAATTGCGCATATTTCAATTTTTGTCTAATCCCTTAAAACCTGAAGATTTTTTTAAACGGCTTTTTTAAACGGCTCTGCGAGTTTTGAAGATTTGAAGATGCAACTTTTTGTGTCACTGAATAAGGAAAGTTTTCTTCATTGGAATTTTTATCCTACGGGGGCCGTATAAAAATTTCATTTTCGTATTTTTTCAACTAGACCACCCCCCCCCCCCCCATGGAGTCGCAATTTCTTTTTAAAAAATTCACCTTTTTTTTATGAATTTTTGCAACTGGAAGCATGGGTCTAAGGGCAATATTTAAGGAGATAGCCTATTGTTTCGATATTTATGACTCACCCTGTATACAGTTTATAAAAGTGTATTATAAATGAAAAATTTATTTCTTTCTGCCTTATATTCATTCTCTTAAAACCAAACACAAATACATATATAAATCAAAATTATTAATTCTAACAATGGATCAAGTATAGAGTAATTTTAAATTGATTTCACATATTTTAACTATAGTAAAAATTGGTATATTAAGCATTTTAGAATTATTAAATACCAAGTAAACTGTTGCCAAATAAACAAATTATTTATTTTATTTTGAAATCATTTTGGCCGATTTCATTTTTATTTTTCAGTCAAATTGTGTAATAGGAAAAAGCCAATTTCCTGACAACTAAGCTCTGTAAACAAATCCTTCATATGATGTGAGATAATTCCAAGAAGTTTCTGTTTGTAGAAGAAACAGTCTCCGGTTTCAGTGAATGAATGCATTTTTTTTTCCTTTGGCATTATGACGTAACAGGGTGGTAGCACTTACAAAAATTATGGGAATTTTTGAAATATACTTTTTCAAATAAATTCAAGCTGTCAGTTATTAATAAAATTTTTATTTAAAAAAATTGATCTTTCAAACTAAATAATACAACTATAATCATACATTCGTCACATTTTATTTGGTTTATATTTTTAAAAAATTAAACATAAAGATTAAAAAATGCATTTTAAATCATAGTTTGATATAAATAGAAAAAAAATATGCAATCCAATTTAATCTTAATCCTTTGTGTTTCGGTGTTTCAAAACATGGTACACTGAATTTGAATCGGAAACACTACAATGACAACAGTATTCTGGTACAAATAGTTTCCGCTATATGTGTAAGAAAAATAGCTTTTTCTTATTTTCAAATAAATTTCTATATAAATTCCGGTGTCATTCAGTCATTCTTACATTTTTTAAATACAAGTGTTCTGCGCTTTAAAGGGTTAACCCAACAATTCTATGATCCTATTTATCCCAAAAATGGTATTTCTGGGCTAAATAGAATCATTCAGATTATTAATATTATTCTTCGCCTATTGCAAAACGTTACCATTTTCTCTTAACCCCTCATCTGCCCCGGGCGTATGTATACGTCTATATACGTATTGTCTGAACGAGACATATGCACACGTATACGCATATGTTTCTCATGTACATGCTTTATTAATAGTTTTGTAACAAAGTTATTCTTTGGGAGTAGCATTGGATATTTTCTATCAAAGGTTAATGACTGATGTTGTGACAAACGACCACCTACTCGAGTGATATCACTTGAATCTAAAAGTACATTTAGTGATAATAGTTTACTATTGCTCGGTAAGGACTTTTTTCCTTTAACAACTTAAGCTCTGTGTTGAATACAGAATTTTGAATTAATTTTACAATACATTGAATTGAATTAGAGATTTCTTCTGAACTTAGATTTCCAAATATTTTCGATGTACTATGTCTAGCATTATTGATAGATCTAAGACAATAGGCTGTAACTCTTGACAGCTTAGAGAATTTCGAAAACTTAAGAAGAAAATCTGGAAGTGCACTTACTTGTGTTACATTACTGACAGAATCAATTACTTGATTTAACTCAGCTATTGGAGCAGTGAATTTAAGTATTGGGATTTGCTCATTTGACAGCAGCCATGGAGGCCCAACCACCACAGAGAATGATTAAGAAGCTTTCGTGGTGAGATTCCCCTAGAAGCTACATCTGCAGGATTTAAAGCACCTGGAATATCATTCCACTCATGGGAAGGCATTAATGCCTGTATTTGGCACACTCGATTGAGCACCCTTTAAAGGTGGTGCTTTTAGCCAACTGAGAACAATCTGTGAATCTGACCACAAATAAATATTGTCAAAGTTTACTGGTAATGTATCGATAATGACAGAACATAACTTAGCTAGTAAAAGAGCTGAACAAAGCTCAATTTTTGGCAATGTTTGAGGTTTAATAGGATTGACCTTAGTTTTTGCAGCGATAAAATTGACAAATATTTTTTCAGGTGTAACAACACGTAAATAGGTAACAGCAGCGTAAGCTTTATTCGAGCCATCACAGAAACCATGCAGTTGAATTTGAGCAACTGCTTCATTAAATAAATTCAAGTATCGAAGAAATTCTATGGACTTCAATAAATGCAATTCAGATGAAAATTCATTCCAAACCTGTTGTATGGAATGTGGGATTTCTTCATCCCAAGAAATCTTATCCCTCCAAAGATCTTGTATCATATTTTTTAACTTTATTGTTGTAGGATCTAGGAAACCCAGGTGGTCAAATATTGTAGCCACTACAGATAACAAATCTCGTTTTGTTTTTACATTCTTTAAATCAGTGAACCGAATTTGTAAAATATCTTTGGAAGAGTCCCAAAGTAAACCGAGAACTTTAACAGTATCATCTTCCTGAATGACCTTTTTCGAGGAAGCCTTCATTTCATCAGGTAAGTGAGCTATTATATCAGGATCGTTACAGGTCCACTTTCGTAGATTAAAACCTCCGCTTTTTTTTAAAGAAAGAATTAGAGATAAGCGAAGTCATATTTTAAAGGAAAAATGGCCGTTAGTAACTGAAAAGAATTAAAGGGATTAAAAATCTAGCTTATTAAATAAAGTTACAAATTAAGGGAATATTGTAATTTTAACTAAGGGGGAAAAACAATTAATAACTAATATGTAAAGCAAAACGCCTTTACATATATCTCCCCGACGACCGACAAAGAAAAAGCGTGAAACGCGGGAGATAAAAGAAAAAAAACCAAACAAACACATGCCTCCTCTCAATGCTACAACACCAACTCATATAAACAAAACATATTATTAAAGAGGAACTGGTGATAACTTGTCTAATAATGCAATACTCAAGTAGTAAATAAGAAAAGGTATCATGTCTCAATTTTTAAGATATGCTGACAAGCATGATAAAGCAAGTGGGTACCTATAAAACTTGCAAAATGTTTTTTTTTTTTTTTTTAACTGCAGTGAACTTCTGGACAGCTGTATATTATCTTGTTTCTTTTTTTTCTGTGTGCACACTCAATATTATTCCAGAAGATTTTAATTCAGATTGCTTGAAATTTCTATTCAAGCCAAAGCAATTTTTTTATTGCTTAAACGAGTTGGTTACATTCCAACTTCTAATTTATTATATTTTTTTGAGACATGAATCATATTTAAAAGGTAAAATAACACATAAAATATTGAATCTATATAAGAATACAATGAAAATTTTTGAGAACTCTGTGACATACAAGTTTTATAATTACAATAAAAGGAGGAGCAAATATGGCAGAATTATATGATGAAACATGACTTTATCAATGATTTTCTCTGTAAAAAATAGTCTGTGTACTGATATAGACTATATTTAATTTAGGCAAAAAAAAGCAGTGGTGTACAATGATCTTCTTAAAAAATGTAAGAAAATTAGCTTTCTGCAAAAGATTTAATGTATAACGTGTGAAGAAAAAAATGTAAGACAGGTTAATGTGAATCGTACACAAGCGTTAAAAGAATAGATGTATGTGTGTGTGTGAGAGTGCAGCCCGAAACACCATTCGGTGTAGTAACTGAAGACTATCAGCATGCGGCTGCTTTTGTGAACAGGAAAAGAGAACAAAAAAATAAGGTTTACCTGTGTACAAACTGATCAGAAATAATGAAAACTTTACAAGTATATCACGTGTAATGTCTTAATGGACAATAAAAGAGCGTAATGAAAAAAAAACTGACATGGTGTACATCTATTAAATTGAGAAAAAGTCCTGTTAAATCAAATTTCCGCTATGCACACTACCAAAAAGATGAACGTAAACACGGTGTAGTATGGAAGAAAACTGAAAATTGAAACCGTAACTACAAATTAATTTTAGAAAATCTGGCAAAACACATGAGCGGTGTATGTAATAACAAAATGTGTAAAAAATATCAAACAAATTTCTGACAAAAGTGTAAACGATCATATGAACTTTGTGAAAGAAATCACGTGTGAAAGTAACAGGAACTGGCATAGCAAACTCACATAAAAAAATCGAAATGTAAAGGGTTATAGTACCAGTGCACACGAAGAACTGAAAACACAAGGAAGTAGTATTCTTGTAAACGATGAACTAATGTGTAATGTGTGTGAAACAAAATTTTGGGTACTGAGAGACCCAAACCATGAGCAACGTGTGTAATATCCTATGAACAAAAATGCAATGAACTAATGTGTAAATTCAATGAACAAAAGTTCCTCCTGTACACTAAGCACAAAACCCATTGTGTTACGTTTTGAAATTTACCGTTGTTTACACTGCCAGTTAAGGGTAAAATTACGAAAAAAACAATATTGCTGTAATTTTGTTATAAAAAAACACAACAATGTCCAAACAGTGAATGAAGAAAACAAAACAACAACAAAAAATTCTTGTGAAGTGAAAAAAAATGTGGAATTTCTAAGGTAAATTCTATCAAATACATCCTAAAAATGTGAAAAATCCATTACTTTTTTTTAAAAAAAAAAAAAGAGGCTTTTTTTTTTTTAGGAAAAAATTGTTACTACTAAATACCTTCTTTCCTAAAAAGAAAATACAGTCATGAAAAATAAATAGAGCAACATAGTAAACAACCAGTATGTGTGTAAAAAAAAAAAATCAATGAACAACGTGTAAAGTGTAACTAGAATCTGGTTAAACTCTAAACCAACTACCTTGAGTTTCGTGTAAATTATCAATGAACTACTATGTATGAGAAAAAAAATATACTGTCGAATACCATATTAGCAAAAGAATAATAATAAAAAAAATAAAATGATTGCATACACATTATTATTGAAGTTAAACTGCAAATGATTTAAAATTTTATTAAGAGGCATCAAATCTAAAATAACAAAAATCCCCTTTTTTTTTTACCTGATCCAGTCGCGAAAGATGATATGTATCAAAGCAGGCAAAATAACAAAACTTTATACACCGTCATGAACTTTGAAGATATGCTGTCATATATTTGAGAGAAAAATTGAAAAAGCAATATTGTTATCGAGTCACTATTTTTACAATTAGTGAATTATCAATTGTGTGTCTAACTGTGTAAAAGGAATTCAAACTTACAAATTATTTCATGCATAAAGATTTAGATGCATGTGCAATCAGTGTGTACAATTAATTTATGTACGCACTATATGTAAAACAAAAAAACACCATAAATTACTCCAAGTGTTCACGTTGTGTAAATAATTAAAATATAAAAAAATCGTGTAAATAAATCCATTTCAGTCTTTGACTAAGCAAGCGGCCAACTTGCTCAATCAAACCCTGAAATCAAAACATCAGACACATTGCTGCTCCCGGGAAAACAGCGCCGTGAATTATGACCTAACACAAAAATAAATTTAAAATTTTATGACTGCCAAAATAAAAGAACAAATACATAAAAATGTACTGTGTAGGGATATGCCAAATGTAACACATACCAAAGTGTAAAAATGTAAAAATTAAAATGATTTTATTAGCTTCTGTGACTATCTTTCATTTAAAAAGCGGGGAGAACGAGATAGCATATTCTCTGTGTGTGTAATCTTTCATATTACATTTTGAGAGTGACACAAAAAAATAACTAATGGTTATGACAGAAAATCGAATCAAATAGAAAAACTTATTACTGAAAAATAATATGTGTATTATTATTTTTTTAGAAGACACAGGAAGTAGAGAAGTGTATTAAAATCTGCCCTCTGCGTAATAACTGCCAACTTACTACTGTAGGAAAAATAAATTTAATTTGCTCCTTCTTTTTTTTTATGATGTCACAGATGCAAAAGTTGAACTTTCGAAGCAGAATACTGGACTCTCTATTTAAAATTATGTGTTTAGGTATGATGCACAAATAAAATGTATAGTACTTAAAATATAAAAGTGGGATTATCACCTCTTACCTGTATATACAATAAACATAAACAAGTGTAGATATATAAAAATTCACAGCAAACATATATAGGTATAAGAGAAAAACCACAAGAAAAGGATGGTGTCTATATATATTAAGTGTACAAGTCTCAAAATTATTAATTGCAAAGCAAGTTTCTTTTTTTAATCTCAGCTAGAAGAGAAATTTTATTTATATTTAATTTTTATTTTTTTGTGAACAAATACTACTCTTTTTTTTTTATAAGGTGTGTAACTATTTCATAAGAAAAACAAATTCTTGTGAACAAATTCGTCTCTTTTTTTTTTTTTTTTTTTTTTTTTTTTTTTTTTTTTTTTTTTTGCAAAGGTGTGTAACTATTTCATAAGAAAAAACAAACAATGTGACTTTAGTCAAGCAAACTGCGTCGCAAAATATTGTTATTGGAGAGAAGAAAAAAAATACGAATAGAATGCAATGTGACAATAAAGGCACTGAAACGATTATACACAAAAAATGCGAACCAGCGCACATGGCTGAGTGTATAACAGCAAGCAACCGACACGCAATTCAAGGGCTCCGAAATAGATTAAGTAATCATTTCTGAATTGCGAGTTTGTCACACTGCAGAATATCCCTGCATCACCGGAACATCAAAATAGGGAGAAAAAATGATGTAGGACCTCCAAAATGACTAATGTTATACACCTGCATATTATGAATGGTAAAAATCTAAAATTAATATTTACGTTTACGGGGGGGGGGGGGGTGTACGTGAAACAAGAAAAATTAAGCACATATATGAGGATGCAGCGATACACGCGTAATTTAAAAAAAATAGCTTTCACTAATAATGACTGCAAAGTCTAAATTTGTGTGTAAAATTGGTGGGGTATCGCTGAATCCAACACACTGACCAAAGTCAACCTGTACAATTTAATTTGAAAAAAAAAATATGTCAACACCAAAACTTATTTTACGCACCATTGCAATTATACGAGAACAAAAATATTATGCAGTAAACAAATTTCTTATGCATTTAAATGTGTATTTCAAAATAAAAACTAGTTGGATGTGTCAATCCCAAAACTTTCTTCTATATCATAAGTACATTTTAATATTTAAAAAAAAAATGTGGTGATCCCAAAGTTACCTACTATCGAATTTCCTCGAACATTTGACCTAGCCTAATGAGATTCTGGTATCCGAAAAGCCTAAAACGCAAAATTTAATTAATATTCTGAGAAAATGAGCTTAGTAGTGCCTCATGTTGGGTAATTTATACTAAAACTTAATAAGCATCTATTTATGTCAAGACCTAACAGAATCTGAAATTTGATAGAATTTCGTCCATTAGTTCTTGAGATATAGTTATAACAAAAAATTTGCAAAACGTAGCACAGCAACACCATATCTTGGAAAATTTATGCCAAAACATAAAAAAGCGTCTAATTATGTTATGGTGTAAAATAATCTGAAGTTTGGTGAAATTCTGTGCATTAGTTTTTGAGATATAGTTAGTTAAAAAAAAAAAGTGTAAAATATAGCACAGCAGCACCATCAGTTGAAGGATTTATAACAAAACGTAATCGTTGTGTAATTATGTTATATGTCATTTTGTACCGAACTCTGAAGTTTGATGAAATTCTGTGCGTTGGTTGTTGAGATATAGCTATCGGAAAAATCGTGCAAAATGCAGCATAGCTGCACCACCTGTTGCAAGGTTAATACCAAAATGTAATCAGCGTCTAATTATGTTATATATTCTAGTGTAACAGAATCTAAAATTTGATAAATTTCTCTGCATTAGTTCTTGAGATATAACTATCGCAAAAATCGTGCAAAATGTAGCATAGCAGCGCCACCTATAGGGCAGTTCACACCAAAACCTTATCAGCGGCTATGTATCTCAAGGTATCGCGGAATCTGAAGTTTGGTGAAATTCTGTGCGATAGTTGTTGAGATATAGCTATCATGAAAATCATGAAAAACGTGGCATAGCAGCGCCACCTGCTGGCCAATTTACACCAAAACTTAATCAGCGTCTATGTATATCAAGGGGTCACAGAATCTGAAGTTTGGTGAAATTCTGTGCATTAGTTCTTGAGATATAGCAATCTTGAAAATCATGAAAAACGTAGTATAGCAGCGCCACCTGCAGGCCAATTTTCACCAAAAACCAATAGGCACTAATTCATATCAAGGTCTAACTGAATATAATATTTTATTAAATTTCGAGCATTAGTTCTTGAGATAGAGCGCCCACAAATTTTTTGTCACATACAGACAGACACACAGACAGACAGACAGACGGACAGACAGACAGACAGACAGACGGACAGACTCACAGACAGACATTTTCTAAAAATAGTCAAAACGTGTTCAGGACCTTCTAAAACGTATAAATCCGTCGAAAACCGGAAGTCGAAAATTTTCATGAATCCAATACTTTCTTCTTGTAAAGATAGAAGAAAGTAAAAAGATTGTTGTCAGTATCAAAATTAATTTCAAATTAAAATAGGTGACTGAGTATAACTGAGAAAGAATCAAGTAGCAAAACAATTTTCAGCACTTTAAAAAAACACAATCTTTACCTACACCTAATTACTCAAGTAAAATATCTATTTTTATATGAAAATATATGACGAATTACACAAAAAATATGTACTGCTTTAAATATTAAGACATTTAACGGAACCACAATCTACTACAAATCTATTTACTAAATGTTTACTAGCTTGAGACAAAAATATTATAAAAATACCTTTAAATAGCTAAAATATAGAAAATTGTTAAAATATCTAAAAGTAATAAAAAACATGAAATTTCTGAGAGGAAATAATATATGCAATGGCATCAATTGAAAATATTAGTACCACAATGTTTTATAGAACGTAATATCAGCTTCTATTTTTTGTACGAAATCTCATGAAGGAATGACAAAAACGTTGTGTATTATTATAAAAATAATTAACAAATTCTAGATTAATATCAGTAAAAAAAACTTATAGAAGGGTTTTAGCTTTACAAACAACAACACATCACGAAGAAAATGAAAACTTAAAAATAAAATAATAAAGTGCTTCATTTCTAAGTTGTGACAAGACCTGTCTATAATTTACATAATGGAGGCATAACTCTTAATATTTTAAGAAATATTTTGTATCTCCTCAAAAATTATACTGGAAACTATTTTAATAGAGGAAAATCATATTTCAAGTAACGTAAAATCCTGGAAGCATTATACTTCCTTTTTTTTTTTTTTTTTTTTTTTTTTTTTTAGCAAAATCTCTCTATAAATAATAATAAGAGACTTTAAATGTCTTTTAAACAAAACATGAATTTACATCGCAACATCTCCATAGAAATATGTTACTTACCTTAGCTGAAAAAAAAAATAATTAAAACTGAAGGCCTTGAAACTTGATGTAATCGCTTTGAAGCGCGAAAAAATAATAAAACAAAACATTCCTACACCACAATCTTTACCTACACCTAATTACTCAAGTAAAATATCTATTTTTATATGAAAATATATGACGAATTACACAAAAAATATGTACTGCTTTAAATATTAAGACATTTAACGGAACCACAATCTACTACAAATCTATTTACTAAATGTTTACTAGCTTGAGACAAAAATATTATAAAAATACCTTTAAATAGCTAAAATATAGAAAATTGTTAAAATATCTAAAAGTAATAAAAAACATGAAATTTCTGAGAGGAAATAATATATGCAATGGCATCAATTGAAAATATTAGTACCACAATGTTTTATAGAACGTAATATCAGCTTCTATTTTTTGTACGAAATCTCATGAAGGAATGACAAAAACGTTGTGTATTATTATAAAAATAATTAACAAATTCTAGATTAATATCAGTAAAAAAAACTTATAGAAGGGTTTTAGCTTTACAAACAACAACACATCACGAAGAAAATGAAAACTTAAAAATAAAATAATAAAGTGCTTCATTTCTAAGTTGTGACAAGACCTGTCTATAATTTACATAATGGAGGCATAACTCTTAATATTTTAAGAAATATTTTGTATCTCCTCAAAAATTATACTGGAAACTATTTTAATAGAGGAAAATCATATTTCAAGTAACGTAAAATCCTGGAAGCATTATACTTCCTTTTTTTTTTTTTTTTTTTTTTTTTTTTTAGCAAAATCTCTCTATAAATAATAATAAGAGACTTTAAATGTCTTTTAAACAAAACATGAATTTACATCGCAACATCTCCATAGAAATATGTTACTTACCTTAGCTGAAAAAAAAAATAATTAAAACTGAAGGCCTTGAAACTTGATGTAATCGCTTTGAAGCGCGAAAAAATAATAAAACAAAACATTCCTTTTCCAAATCACACCTTCCTAAGTAACTGATACATTTAACGACAGCATGTGCCCTTGCTAATTTTGCTGCGCTATCTGTTTTGTACGTCAATCTAGGATCAGCTGCAAGCCTGTCTTTAAAAAGTATTAACTGCAGAGGTCTAAACTGCTGATGTGTAGTAAATTTGTCAGAGGGAAGATCATTCACATATTTATCTCCTTTTTCTTCACGAAAACATGAAGGAGCACTATGATTCATATAAGTCCGGCACTGATGAGTGGCGAAGAATATTTAGTTTGCCAGGGAGAATTCCAGGGTTGTCGGCGAGAACACAGTGTTATGTAGAGTCGCATACTTGCAGGCGAAGAGAAAATAAATTGCAGATTTTGTTGAAGTTGCTTACTGCAGAAAGGTCATAATTGTCCCAATAGTTAAATAAATAGGCTTTACTAAAGTCACTTGCAGTAAGAATCGACGTTTGATTTGATTAAATTGCGAACAGTTTTTTTATGATTAATAATCAATCGCTTCAGGAATAGACGAAAATGAGAAAAAAACACAATTTGATGAAAGTAATATCTCGTTTCTATTCGGAATAGTTTTCATTTTTTTTTACTCGTGATAAGTCGAAAACAATCCAACATTCGTCATGAGACACGGAAAGGAGGTATAGCATCAAATGTTCGAATAATTGAAAAACATCTTTAGCCTATTACCACAATCCACACACCGTAGTTTTTTTTTTTTTTTTTTTTTTTTTTATACTTGGAGAAAAAATTCGGCGCTTTGCACCAATGTATATAGGGGATATTCACTTCGCATCGGTGATGTAAGCACGGGTTCAAGAAAAGACAAAAAAAACTCCAAGATAAGACGAGTTATTCTTGACACAAAATCCTTTTATTGAAGAGCATCAGGCATGTAACAAGGCTCCGGTCGACGGTAAGTCCTGTCGACCGCAGGAACGTAGGAGAATATTGTATCACATAACAGTACCAAGGATGAGAGCCGAATGATAAAAAAATACAATTTTTGAAACCACTGTCTTTGGCGTATTACATTCGTATTTATCGCCAATAACGAACACCAGATGTTCATTTTCGATGATAGGAGACATGCATTTGATTTCCGTTACATAGAGTGCAATGAGAATGCTCAAAGTGTAAAATTTGAAATAATTAATGCCAAACGATAAAAGGGTGTATATGGCACCGGAAAACCACAAGGATTGAATTCTTTACCTAGGGTTAACAAGAGTTTCACGGGCTCCGAAAAATAAATGAATTCTAATGAAATAAAATAAAAGACAAACTTAGCGCATCTGCTTCTTAAGTGAATAGCGTTTAACTATGAATAAATACAGGCTAGAAATAACTCTTTAAATGGTTGTTGCTATGGGAAAATACTTACAGTTACATGAACAAACGGATATATGTTGTGGCTTTAAAGAAAGAATTAGAGATAAGCGAAGTCATGTTTTAAAGGAAAAATGGCCGTTAGTAATTGAAAAGAATTAAAAGGATTAAAAATCTAGCTTATTAAATAAAGTTACAAATTAAAGGAATATTGTAATTTAACTAAGGGGGGAAAACAATTAATAACTAATATGTAAAGGAAAACGCCTTTACAAACAGCCTGTATGATTTGATAGTGTCTTCTAAATTAAATCACCAAAAAATGCGTTGATAATCAATGTGCTTTTGATTAACGAGGATTTGCCTAAACATTGTTTCGATATCAGCACTAAAAGCAATTGCATTGATTCTGAACTTTAATAATAAAGGAAATATTTCTGGCTGCAATTTTGGACCTATATCTAGATAATCATTTAAAGAGCGGCCTGATGAACCAACTGCAGATGCGTCAACTACTCTAAGTCGTGTAGTTGAACTATCTTCTTTTAATACCCCGTGGAAGATAAAAAATGATCCGGATTTGAAATTTCTGAATTTGGTACAAGTTCCATGTGCCCCAAGTCGATATATTCTGGCATGAATCCTAAATACTACTCTCTAAGCAAAGGGTTTTGGTGAAGTCTCTTCTCCAAAAAATAAAACCGCTTTAGAGCTTGAGATTTTGAATCACCGAGGATTGGTTTAGATTTAAACGGCAAGTTTACAACATATCGTCCTGATTCTGCGTGTGAAACGTTTTTAGAATAATTATCTTCAACAAGAGAAATTGGATCAGAACTGGGAACCGACTCAAGTTCCCAGAACTTTTGCAGCTGAGAAGTAATCTGCGTAGTAACATGACAACTAACAGATGAATTTTGGTTTGATTCATTCGAATAAATAATTCCCGATAATATCCAATCCAGTTTAGAATTAATAGCATTCGGTGATCCTTTAGGTCCTAAAATAGATTCTCCTATTATGATAGTGGCAAACAAATCTGCACCTATAAGAAGATCAATAGGACTGGACACTTGAAAATTTGGATCCGCAAGTTTCAAGCCTTCAATATGTGGCCAAAACTTAGTCGTGATCAAAAAATTTGGTAAGTTTGTTATTATCTGGTTAACAACTAACGCGTCTAATTGAAAGATTTCATCATTAAAATGGGGAGAGAATGTCAAAGAAACTTCCTGAAGAGATGTTTCTGCAATTGAATTATTTATACCTGAGATTTTATGATTTGTAGGCCTTGAAGGAAGACCTAGTTTTTTACAACAAGCTTTAGAAAGTAGACTCTTTTGAGAACCACTGTCGATCATCGAACTGCAAGGAATGAATTTGCCCGATTTGGATTTTACACGTATAATGGCAGTAGCCAACAATGTTTGAGAATTTTCACTAAACGATTGATTAGTAAAACAATTTGATTCATTTAAATTACTTACAACATTTGGGGTTGTTACATGATCTTGTTGTCTAACAATTTGCGGTTGTGCAGGGGCAGATTGATCACGATGAAGGAATGTGTGATGTTTTGAATTGCAATGTTTACATGTGGTATTTATCAAACAATTAGCTACAAAATGGTTAGAACGTAAACAGTTCGTACATAACTTTTTTGATTTCACTAAATGCCAGCGTTGCTCAATAGATAAATTCTGCATTGCTGGACATCTATGAAGTTGATGGGGTTCATTACATTGTGGACAAATATTTTTTTGTGATTTATTCACATTATCCGTTACAACAGTATTCGATACCGATCTTTTTGGAAAATGTTGAGATTTAGGATCAAATTTATGATTAGATTTAGATTCAGTTTTAATAAATTCAACATTACAATTCTGCAGGCTACTTGCTTGTTTTCAAGAAAACTAATTATCCTTTCATAAGTTGGAAAACAATCATTATTTAATGATAACTCCCCCTGTTTTCGTAAATTATCATCAAATTTCGTTTGAACTAAATAAACTAAAATCAAATCAACAAATTCATTAAATTCAAATTTTAAAGATTTCAAATTCCGAATAACTTCATTACAAGTGTCCAATAGCTCTAGAATTGATTTTTGCGTAAGTGATTTTAATGATTTAGCATTAATGAATTTTGACAGTAATGAATATGCCAAGTTCTTACCATTATCATAGCGATTAACAAGAGTTTCCCACGCTTCCTTATAATTATCGCCAGAAATTCAAAATCCCGAAATTAATTTAGCAGGATAATTCTTTACACTCGCTATTAACCCTTTCAGGGGCGGTGTTTGCAGCCTGCAAACACTTAATATTACTGTTCCAATTTTGAACTGGCACCAGTAAAATTTTTGTACAATTTCGATTTTATAATATGTGCGAAAAACAGCTCTTGATTATTTTCAAATAAGTCTGTTCTTAAATTGTGGTGTGAGTGAATTATTTGAACATTTTTGGAGCAGAAATACCTTGCCCCTGAAAGGGTTAAATAAGAAAATTTTAACTGATCTGATAAATTTTCATTATTATGAATTGCAGTCAGAAATGTTTCCTTAAAGGTAATCCAATTACTAATATCACCATAAAATATCAATAATTCAAATTTAGGCAATTTTAAAGTGTTATCCTTAACAGACATTCCTGAATCGTTACTCGTTTCATTCTTATTTTCTTGTATTTTTACAACTAAAAATTCTTCAATTTTAACTAAATCGTCAACAACTATATCCTTTGCTTTTGTAAATGAATCATATAAATCATTGATACTTTCTTCGGCAATGCCAAAATAAGATTTTTTAAATCAGCTTCTAAGCTGATTAATTCTGATTTAAGCTTTTTAGTTAATTTCACATTTTTATTTTCTATTGCTTCAACCACTTGATTATTATATCCATTTATTTCTTTAATAGTAAAATTAAATTTCGAATCACTGGCGATCTTCGTCTTCATACTGACGTAATTAACTTTTATATTTAAACTTTAAAAATACGCTAGACGCCGACGACCAGGCGACGACGGACCAAGAACTTTTATTATGTTGGGATTTATACTGAATTAACATAGATTTTATTTATCTTAATCAGTAGAGAGATTTTATTTGTGAAACATTCTTCTTGACGGCGTCTTGCATAATCATAAGTATCGTTTTCTGGAATACGATTGCTGTTCTGGAATTACAGACTTCTTGAAAACTGTTTAAAGAATTGATTGATGGTTATATAGCTTTGAATGATGTGGTGTTTTTTTTACACGAATAAAAAAGATTGCTTGAGAATTAAGAGATTTTAATAGAATCATTCGAGTTGCGATTTCGTAAACATACTTAGAATCTTAATATGTTCTAAAAACAGTCACGCAGTCAAATCTGCGGAATCAAGAATACAATCTAAAAAGATGAATTAAACAAATGATTAAATGCTAAATATATATATGAAAACATATTAGGAATTTACAAACACAAATGAGTTACAATTAATGAAATATAATAATTAATTAGTGTCAAAATAGCTTCGTTTTATCAAGCTGAAAGTTTTGGTGCTGCCATGTAGTGTCTACTTCCAGAAATAATAGTGTCCTTTTAAGACTCAACAGCAACGTAAGATTGGTTATAACTGTATGTACTATAAAAGTATAAATGGGTATACCACAAATGTTCAAAGAGATGTGAAGCCAAAAATAATATCAAATATTGCTAATCTGTATAACGCTCATTTTAATATTATCCTGATATATATAAATATATAT